>JAHREE010000136.1:3089390-3346821 GCA_033628505.1 Tringa tobata
CCCCCGAGATGAATGCACTGATTACCACAGTAAGTTTTTCTGCAGAACTTTGGTTTGCAGATGAGAATAATTTTTTTGAAGAGTCCAACTCCCCAAATACTTTCCTCTAAGAGTAAAGGGGATGGGAGAGAATAGTTCTGAAACTGATCATAAAAAGTTTCAGAAATGTTTTTTTAAAAGCCCATAATTATTTTTAACACTCAAAACCAGAATATTTGTTTAAATGACCATGCTTGCATATGCTTCTACAACACTTTTATAAGCAAAATTGGGTACCCTCTGGACTGCATACACAGACATAGGGCAACCATACATTTGCTTAATATTTTGTGTATCAGGTAATGACACCTGAGTACCCCTTTTGGCTACACACAATTAATAGAATGTACACCTCAGACTTTATGGGCAAGCAAAACATCCAGAAAGCAAAAAAACCCTCAGTGTTGATGCAGTTACACATATTTATGCTATTAAAAGATTAAGTTTTTGGAGAAGTAAGGCTTGGAAAGCATACAGCTAGCAAAGAGTGAAACTGATCACATGCTTTACATGATGCATGCTTAAATGCTTTGAACTAGGACCTCAAATGCCAGCAATATGGCCTTTAATATTCTAGATTTTAAAATGGACTATTAAACCATAATATTTTTAAATTATTGAAGCTTCCTTCTGAGAAGTACAAAAGCTAAAATTAAAATGTAGGATCTGTTACCTTTTCTTTTTAACACCCCTATTTTTAAAGTTCTGATTCAACTCAAGAAACTCAGTGGTACCACAAGAGTCAGACAGTTGTACTTTATATCACCTAAAATATATTATTTTGCAATAGAACTATTTCACTGTTGTAAAACTGAACTGCCTTTTTTGATTAGTCACATGATACTACTTCTGTTCCCTTGACAGCATCTATGGAATTACCAAGAGGAGAGTTAGAAGAAGCCATAACAAGAACAATCCCCTATACGATCATTGTGTTCACCCTGGAATATGGTATATGTCCATATACATATATATATACACACACACACTGTGTAATCAGACTGCTCACTGTATATACTTGGGGGTTTAGTTTCTGGACCATCAGGAACACAGATGAAACAGCTCAGAGGTTCAAAACAGCCCCTTGCTGGAAACGTATGTGGATTCATTTAATGTTTCCAGTATTAGCCATGAAGAAGCTTAATCCAAGTTACAGTACTTGTTTTGCCAGTACAGAGAAGCAAGAGATCAAAAGGACCACAAATAGTTAAATAATATCCCTCTGTTCTTGTCAGGCAGACTGACACAGATGCAGGAACCTGCTTGAGCTTCTGAGGAAGTTAGACCAGGGAAATGGCAAGCCTCAGGGATGACAGACCTGTTCATCACAGCCTTCCACTGCACTAACAATCGTTTCTCCATCTCCTCTTTTCCTTTTGCTTTGCTCCATTTCTACTCTTAAAAAACATCCCAATTTAAAAGAGCTGCCTACTCACCTGAGCCACAAACTCCCAATGGGAATAGCTCCAGCTCTTCAAATCTCCATGCTCAGGGTTTCAAAAAGTAGGACTTGACCTACAGCTGGAGAGAACTTGGAGAACCACCTCAGAACTGTCAAAGCCCAGCAGCTGTAGCAGTGTATTGAGAGGAGTCAGTCATATCAGCAGCCATTTACCCATGACACCAGTCAGCTTTTTCAAAATCCTGATTCTTCCCTAGACATGTCAAGGTGACCTGTGACACTACAAATACATATATTTAGGCTTTTATCCAGAGGCTCCTTGGCTTGTGACTGTCTTGTATTCATACTATGCTCACCTTCCAAGGTGCTTAATTGGTGGCAGAAAGCCATTAAAGGCAAATAGAAAAATGAATGAGGACATGCATGGTCGAAGTAAATTTATTTTTATGTTTAAGTGAACACACAGAGAAACTTGTCTGGTATTCAGTGATCTGCATTTTCTGAAGCATTGTTCTCCACAAATACAGAAATTCAATAATTAGCTTTCAAGCTATTCATTAAATTTCTGGGGTAGATAAATAACGAATAAGAGCCAGTTATTCATTAGTATGCAACACCTGAAAACTATCTGTTATCCCTTTCGATGAATCTGACCCAAGGTTTCCCTGCCATTGGAGGCAACTAAAATTGTTGCTGATAGAATAGTGTGCTTTACCTAAGAAAGCAAAAAGAACGAAATAAGTTTGTTACTCCAATAAGGAAATGTTTTCCCTTAAATTTTTAAAAACTATGGAAAAAAGACTTTTTAGGAAAATAGTCTAGAGCACACTACTGTTGGTCTAACACATCCCAAACAGTGTGCAAGCCTTCCAAGATGCAGAATAGGTGTCAGCTGTTCATGACTTAGCAAGAAGTGGCCTGCCTAACCCGTTAAGTCTGTTGCCTATGAACCCTCCCCGGTAACATGGAAAGGGAGAAAGGCTCCCGCACAAAACCCTCTCCATTTCAAGACTTCAGTCCTGACTCATCCCCACCACAGACTCGCTTTTGGTTACAAAGAAATAGTTTTGTTTGATTTTAATTTCATCCTGAATTGGAACAGCATTATTATTCTTCCCAGGAAGTAGAATGGGTTAGCGTGCAGCTATTTTATATTTAAGCAAGATTGTGCTTAATGCTTTCAATTTTAGTGCCACTGCCTCTGGACAATCTGTGATATTTCAGTGTTTGGTCACTGCTACTTTCTTTATCGCAGCAGGTTGCCAATGCAAGCAGTTCATACACTGCTATGCCAGCTCAGCCGAGCAAGACCAGGCGTTTTGTGTTTGTACTGCCGGTGTCTAACTACAGTAGCAGCTATTGATGAACGTTCTGAAAGACAGAATCTCTAAATGCCGGAGAAAACAGTTAAAGCAATTGGCTCACCAAAAAGAAGAAAAGATCAGATTGCAGTGCCGTTTGGAAAGTGCTATGAAACCCATTAATAGCAATATGTTCTCCGCACATTGAAAAGATTAGGCTAATTAGTAAATTTCTGCAGTTCCCCCAAGAAGCCTTGTAGATTACTAAACGGGTCCACAATACTACTGGCATCATTCAAAGATGTGCATTTACATTTGATCATTTACCAGAGTGTTTCTCACAATTCTTCTAATTATGGACTGAGCGCCACTCCTCTAGACTCCTAAAAAAGATTAAAAGAAAAACCTGCAGAGTCTGCATTATCTCCCTTCCTGTTCTAACTCCAGAAACAGCAATTTTTGGATGGACTAACTTGTGCACACCTCTGTAGCTTCATTAGGAAGGAAAGGATTACTGCTCCCCTATCACCCTCAGGCTTGTGCATGAGAGATGCAATTCCACAGTCTCATGCTGCAAGCAGGATGAGTCCACTTTTTACTCAGAGAAGACCTAATCAGCAACAAGCTCGGAACCACACCATTCCACAGCCTCGCGTCCAACAGTACTTTCCCCCCTCTACATCCTCAGAAATAAAAAGTTACTGCATTCCCAATGTCAGCATACCTTTGGAACAGATTTTTCCCCATCTTCTCCCTGCCTTGCACATTACCAGGATGGAGAGAATTCTTCTGGAATCAGGAACACACAAGCCTTAAACTTGCAGGCTCTAAACAACCGACTGCTCTGGTCCCTGGAACCCAGGCCCTCACACCTTCCCTGGGTAGCTGGGAGAGAGCTTCTTTCCACTACAGCTTTGGTGATCAGGTAGTCTTCTGAGTACAGCCAAAATTCATTTGGCCACTGCGATTTATTTGGCAAAATTAATTGCAGGCCACTTGCTCCTGAGATGGGCAATTCTTAAGTATGTCATTCCATGACCATACTTTGCAAATTCCTGCTGTAGACAGCAATCTGCCTGGTCAATCAAAATGCTCAGAGGCATTCATGAAATAGAAAGGATCCTGATACCCATTAACAAACAGCAAAATTCATGTCCAGGAAACACAGTAGTCAGATGTGACAATGCAAACTCAATACTGAGCACATTAAGTTGTCCCAGCAGTTTTTTCAGTCACCGCAATTTTGCGGTTCTTTCCAAACACATAATAAATAAAGAAATAAAAATTGAGATTTGCATTATGTCCCCAAACACTTGAGGTCATGTAAAAATGGAGGAAAGGAGCAAGAAATCTGAAGCTGGATGAATTGTAAAGAGACCTCTCAAACACCAGGCTTTTCATATGTGCAAATACAGTTTCAATTTGGATACCTACACCTACGGAGCAAGTTGAAGAAGCAGGTCTAGGCTGTCTAACAAGTTGTGAACAACAGCAGGACCTTATCAGAGACTGGCTGTTGTCAGTTCCACAGACCAGTGGGTTTCATATTAGGCTAAGGAGCTGCTTTCAGATCTTAAGAACAGCCCAGATAGAATTACTTTTGTGCTGTATATGGATTTATCAAGCTGAAGACATTGAGGAGCTAGAAATTGTGAAATGCAGCTTGCCTGGCTGAAGTTGCACTGGGGACTTGTACAAAGAGGTTGTCCTGTGTCTGAGTTGCTATTTGTCAAGTTTTCTGCTTCTGAAGTAGTCAGGGGAATAAAGTGAAATTGCAGACCTGAGATATTACCCCGCTGTTGTGCTACAACTACTTCCTACGTTTTAGAAGCACCTCTTACACACTTAGAAGGATGTTCCAGCTGCAAACTTTCAAGGTTAATTTTGAATCACACTTGGATTTTAAGAGGTTCTAACGAAGTATAGGGCTATAGGCATACAGATTGACGAATGCTTCAATGCAGAGTATAATGCCGTCTATGTTGTTTGATTCTATATTTATGCTTTAACTCATTAGTGAATTTAATTAGCTGCATTTTCAGCCTGTGCAGCATTTCTCAAGTTATTTCTCCATATAAGGGATTGAGATGCTTTTCCTCTTCTCTGGTGGGGGTCTTCTATATGATGCAATAAAACAAATAAATACAAGCTAGAATAACAGCCGTATATTAATCTGTTGAGCATTCCCAGAAACCAAAAATAATCTCCTGTTTAAAGTTTCTATGCACCATCAAAGAAGCCAGAAGAGAGGCAGATGGAACTGCATTCTGTACTGGAACCTTAAGAAGATCTCCAGAGGGAAAAATAGCGGGGTTTCGTCTTCATAAAGGGAGAAAGGGATTTATTGAAAAGTAGGTAAATAAAAGACTAAAAGATAAATAAAAGACTAAATGCCACTTTCTGGATTCTGGTAATCATAACAACCAACTAATTTCACTACTTTTTCCAATTTTACTTCTATCACTTTTCATACATAAAAAGTGCAGTAAACATCTAATTTGCATCTATCTCAATTATACTAAGACGACTTCAGAAAATACACTCTAGTCAATGACTTGTATCATCTTAATTTGGGCTACATTATGCATCTAGAAAGTCATGCCTTAATAGTAGTATGGCAAAGTTTGGATAAAGATACAAGTAAGGTTTGATACTCTCAGTTGGGTTTTCAGTCAGGTAGAGCAACACATGTTCATAAGTATCACCCAGGTTTACGCAAATCTAGAAAAAAACAACAGATGTTGTTTTTAAACTCTTGTTTCTTACGGGAATGTTCTGAGCATTTAGTTGTCTGAAAAATTTCAGTTGTGTCTCATTTATTCAGAACAAATGTTTTTCTACTGGTTTATCTGGATTTTTCCTCAAAGGCATTGGTACAACGTACGAAATGGGAAGATGAGAATAAAGACTATTTGTAGAATATAGATAGAATGTGTGATAGAATATCACATGATAATACTTAGAATGGTTACACTGGAGCTAAACCTGAGAATTATTTTTGGATAGTGATGATTGTCTGTAGATCATGAAGTTCAAGTCCCTTTTCAGTAGAGGCTCCTGTATCACCTTTGAAAAATCGGGCTTAGAAAAAAAAATTAAGTATTTTCAAAAGCACTCATGAGACATTGGAACAGAATTCACAAAAAGGCTTCCCCACAGTGACACTGAACTTCACAACATCTAACTCACAGTCAAATGAGGCTTAAAA
Source organism: Tringa tobata (assembly GCA_033628505.1). Classification (NCBI taxonomy): domain Eukaryota; kingdom Metazoa; phylum Chordata; class Aves; order Charadriiformes; family Scolopacidae; genus Tringa; species Tringa tobata. Next base: position 3,095,341 of record JAHREE010000136.1, read on the forward strand.
CAATCCTCAGTGCCCAGTTAGGTGCCCAAGGTTTCTCTACAATGCCAAAGGAAGCTAAGACAGAGATGAGGTTCACGCAGAGTAACAGAGATGTCTTAAGGCTGCAGACACCAGGTGAGCAATCCCCACTGCAGGGAGACAGCTGTCCCCACTCTCTGAACTTCCAATACTGAAGCTTTTTCTGTCATAAAACAGAGGGTACACCTGTCTTTTATAAATAGCTGTAGGAAGAACTCTTTCTTCATCTAATAGTTCAGCAGTTAGAGCTCTTACAAAAGTTTAAGGACATCTCTAATTCCTCTTCCACCTGAGGTCCACATCTTTTATACAGGGAAGCATAAGGCAGATACACTTTCAACTTCTGTTCTTGAAGCTCTCTCCACTGTCCAGAGGACAATAGGGAAAGAGAATGGTGTGAGTCTATCTCCTAGGAGTTACGTGCTGCACCGTAAGATACATACATACAAACTGTTTCCCGTTATAAAAGCAGTGAACAACAGACTTCCTCAGGTGGTGAACTTGCTCAAAGTTGCATGAACTAGGTGCAAGTATCACTGTCACCAATGCCTGCCCTTCTGGAGAAAGGTATCCGGAACACGCACAGAGAGCTGCAGTAACCAGTTACAGTCTGGCTTGGATAACAGAGTTTAGATCTTCCTTCCCAGCCCCTCAAGACCAAAAGAGTCCATCCTGTAGCAGCATAAGGCTGCAGTTCGCATGCCTACAATGGCTCAGGGACAGCCATTGCTTCCACAGAGACAAGTTTGCTGATTGGCACCATCACACCTTTGAGTGCCAGGTGCACTCAAAGAAAAAGTTCAGCAGCTTTTGCTGAACCCTCAATAAGCAGAAACTGTGAGTAGGAAGCCAGTGCCTTTTCAGAAGTGAACAAACAACTTGCTTCTCTATAATGGGCAATGGTCTCCACATCCTGCTGTACTCCCAACTTCTGCTGAAGTTAACATTCAGTGTCTCCTGGCTCCCAGCTCCCACTGTTTCTCACAGCATTTCAGAAAAACAGCTGCAGTATACACAGGGGGAGCAGAGGTGCCGAGAGGAACGTAGTGATGGCCCCACTGTGCACTGACCCCAGCTCAGAACCTTCAGAGGCAAGCTCTATAAAGCAGAGAAACTTCTCGGGTTTAGATGCAAATTATCCTCTCAACATTACACACCTAACCAATGGTGATTTGACCACAGTTCAACCCACCTCAGAGAGGCCCACAGTAAATGGAGGAAATATTGCTCAAATCTAATGGATATGCCCTTGAATTGGTTTAACTACTCAGCTCTACTTTTAAATGAAATGGGCCAGCTTTAACTCATTACTCTCCTTTTTTGAGGAACTGTCATGAGGCTGCTAAAAATGCTCAAAATTTTTAGTCTACTTCCTCAAAGTGATGTACAATCTCAATCCAGTAAATGCTTCTATCTCTGTCCTGTAATTGTCACTTACTTGCAATTAGTATTTAAACTGTTGCATTTGGTTTTGAGTTGAGAGACACTTGTGCCACTTGGCACCAGATTTGCCCCAGATACACAGAAGAGAAACAGGCTGTGCTCCATGCAGTCCTTGCTACAAAGGTAATGTACCTCCAAGCTCAGACAAGAATTACAGACACAGCCGCATCTTTGAAAGTCTTTGGGTTGGTTTTTTTCCTGGTTTGTATTGTATCTTAGTCTTACACAGTTACACATTCCCTGCAATAATTCTTTTAAGAAAGCAAAAAAAGTGGTATAGGACTCATACAAAAATAATTAAATATATTTACCATTGATAATGAAAAACATTGAGCTGAAGAGTGTAATAGCATTTGTATCTGGCTCAAAATGTGTAATAATGCTACTTTTTCACATACAAAAGAAGTTTTTAAAGGTACATTTGGGAGAACTTTCACACCTTCAAGTTCATAACTATAAGACAAGATATAATTTATGCTCTTTGCTGCTTTAAACCTCTTTCAGTTGAGGAAATTACACTGAGAAAAGTATTTGAAATGTCAGACAAAGAATATTAATATCGCAGGTACTCTAAAACAATCAAATAGTCTTTTAATTAAAACTTGTTTTAAGTTTCTTGTCAAAATAAGAAGGTAGGCTGTGTCTTAGCTGTATTTCAGCAAATGTAAGCAGGGTTCTCAGGACTGGAGAAAAAGAAGTTTAATAAGCGTTTGGTGCATCTGGTTTGGCCACTGATGTTTCTCATCTCATTGAGTTCTGGCCCCAACAGATGATTGATGAGAAAAGCTCAGCTGCTACACATTTCTACAAGTACTTTAAATCTTGGAAAAAAACTTAAAATCATTGGGGAAGATACAAGAGAAACAGAGTGGGAGAAAGATAGACTGCATATCTTTTCCCTTTCTCTGAACTAATAGAGAATATGCCTTAGAAACCAGGCGTATTGATATAACTGAAAATCATGCACAGAAGTGCGCTTTACCATGTCTATAAAGACAGCTACCTAGCAAAAGCTAAAGCTCTGGAAGGAAGCACTGACATGTGGGTATTTCTCCCAGGGCAGGAGACATTTCATTCTTTTCACCCAGACTCACAGAAACACATTAGTCTCGGCAGTGTTTCACAATTGTTTCAAACTAAAGCTTTAGGTGGAAAGACTGAAAAGTACAAAGGCCTTGCCACAGCTCCCGTCTTACTTAAAACTTCCACTGACTTCAGAACTGTGAAAAAGGGTTGTTCTGCTTCTGTGAGCCAGGCAGCTGAACCTGGCTCTTCTTCACATACAACCAGGATGAATTACAAAGCTGTCAGTCATGACACATGATTGCAACATATTATTTTGCTGCACACACACACCTGACAGATTTCATTCTCCCCTCCCCTTCACCCATATTCCTCAGGCTTTTTTATTTTTTTCCATTCTGGAGTTCTGCTTCTTGACTAGATATTTTCACCAAGAACTCACCTTTAATAAACTTTCCCTGAGAGTTTTACCTTTTCATTATGGCCCTGTTTGCATTTTTGTACAATGTTATTCACGGAATAGTTGTGTTACCAACCTACAAATTAACAAACACCACCAGATGGTGAAAATATGTCTAACTGATTATTCCAAAAACATAAAATGTGGCTTTGTTCATACTTCTGTTCATTAAGATTTCAAAAGGCTTGTTTAGCTCAAGATCACTATCATCTATTCGGTAGTCAAATAACATTACAAAACCATTACTAAACAGTGAGTTGCAGTCTCTAGAAAATATTAATTTGACCAGAGATTACAAGAAAAAAAAACTTATTTCAAAAGATGTCAATTGTTTTCAGCCATAAAGCTCATGTATCACCTCTCCCCTTGTTTTTGTTTCTGGAAATTCTATATGAAGACTATCGCTATGGGAAGCCATTTGCATTGAAGAGCTTGTCATTTTACATGCATCATTTTTAATTTTTATATGATAATATATTGGCATCTTCTCATCTGAGCTTGTATCCCACAGGTGGGTTTAGCAGATTGACTAGAACGAATCTGCATTTTGCCAAACTTGCAGGACACACTGAATACATGAGTCTAGAGATAGACGACTTTCATAGCTATGTATACAGCAATATTAAAACTGAGAATTTATGATTTGTCTTCAAGTTATTCACAAGATTTCCATTTTCTTAATATATTCTACTGTACAAACATCTGTTAGACATATGCAGTAGGTAATTCTTAAGCTAAGTATTATGTATATGAGCCTATTACCTCTCCAAAGCTCGTTAGCAGGTTTAACACATTTTCATACGGAAAATCTGTTTAGATTGGTAGTTTGTCTTTAACCAGTATTTTCCAGCCTTCACTGACAGCACGGGCTGTCTAGGGCAGATACAGATTACCCAGTCCTGACAAAGTTTTTCTATTTGTCTTTCTTTAAATCCTGACTAAATGAGAAGAAATACTTCCCAGACCTCTTACTATATTCATATACAATTCTCTTACTATAAGAGTGTAAGGAAAGCAGAAATTGTATAGGTGTTATCCTCAATTGATATATTGCAAGCATTCAGTCCAGTTGCAGAAAAAGAAACTGGGACCAAGCCTTCAAGGAAGGAAACATTCTCAATTATTATTAATTAATGGACACAAAGGCACTAGGTACTTACATAATTTAATAAAGTTCTTTAAAGGCAATAAAGGGATTTTCCTGCGACAGACTCAAACTTCAGGAGTGTTTTAAGGAATCTATTGCAATATACAGTGACAGAGGTCATGACAGTTCTCTTCTAATTCATCCTTATCTGCAAGCTAAAATCCTTTTTCTTTCAAAAACCAGAGTTAAATAAGCCAAACAGATAAACTTCTACACATTGCATATTTTGGACAGCTCATCCTGTCCTTTAGTGGGAAAACTTGGATGCAAAAGCTCTTGACTCTAAAAAGAGGTAAAACTGTGATCCCAAACTGAATTATTAGAGTGCACCTAGTTAAAAGATACACTGCAAGAACTAAGGTTTTCCATATTTTCCAAAACTTGAGCGCAAACATCACAACACCTTATCTAAGACAATCTTCAAAGAGCTTTAGAAAAAGACAAAACTCCTTGTATTCTTACCCCAAGGCATTAATGTTTCTTTTTCCTTGTACAAAAACATTTCCAAATCATTACTTTCACAGACTGTAAAACTTATCAGACTCTTCACGTAGGAGTTGGCTTTAGATCAAGACCTGACATATTTAGTTCTGATTTTTAAGGAGCACCCATAGCAAAAATTTTATTTGTCCTACCCCCTGTGTTATCATAGCCTCATCTTCTATTCACTGTTGCAAAATTATATTCCATGTGATTTCCATACAATATAGACAAGAAAATCCCTAAAGGAACTTTTTACTGATCAGACTTCTAAGAAATTCTTCTCAGTCATTATAACAACGAATAAAGACTTCCAAATTCAGGCCTACAGAAAACAATCCCAGAAATGGTTTGGGTTGGAAGGGACCTTAAAGATCACCTAGTTCCAACCCCCCTGCCCTGGGCAGGGACACCTCCCACTGAACCAGGTTGCTCAAAGTCCCATCCAACCTGATCTTGAACACCTCCAGGGATGGGGCATCCACAGCTTCTCTGGGCAATCTGTGCCAGTGCTTCACCACCCAACCTTGAAGTATAAAAATATTTTCATTAATGCTTTTTATCATCCTTCTTGCTTTAAACCTCTCTTCAGATTTTCTTAACTTCTTAAATTTATCTTAAATATTTAGAGATTATCTTGACACAGATTTTACATCAAGATGAACTTAGGTAAATTTGGAGGTTTTAGATTTATTTGGTTATTATTCCACAATGACACGAGTGTACACATACCCATATAGTTGAAATCATACTGCTTGGTGTTACTTAACCTACTCTCAGCAAACTGAGGCAGATAAACTGGTTTTCAAAAAAACAATACATTTCAGCAACAATTTATAGTCAGCATTCTTTTCAGAATCCTTAGTAGTTCAGTATTTGGTTTGCTAATGCTACAAAGAAACTTACTTACAACAGCTCCTCCAGTATGAATTTTAAACGGAGTCTCTCCAAATTTCATTTTATCAAATGCGGTTTTAGCAAATGCTTACCTTGAGGTCAAATCTGAATGTTAAGTTGTACTGAAATGCCATACCAGATTTTCATAACAAAAACAGGGCACTAATGTGAGAAAAACCCAAACTGAACAAAAAAGAAAGCAAGCCAAACTATAAGAACATCAGCCTGCAAAAACAAATAATCAAAGGAACATCAGACTAAAAAGCCATCAGTTTACTCTTATGAGAAAATATTGTAGCCTTTGATTATACATCATATTGTTTTTTCCATGGTACTCCTACCTTATAAAAAAAAATTAGCGTAGTTCTGCTTTACATGCCATGTAGTGTTCAAACTTGAAAGAAATTATAATTTTTGCATTTTTTTTTTAAATATTTTTACCAATTGTCTCTACAACATTAGCAGTGCTCTTTTTCAGTGTCTACTTCAAATAAGATCGTAGTTTTATAAGCACATTCCTATAAACAAATACAGGTATACAAGCAAACAGGCACCCAAAGAGTGCAGTAAAAACAAATGCTAGCAAAATTGTACTGAGTTTGTGGATTTAAAAATTATTTTCGAGATAATGTTTATGCTTAAAAACTTTGCTTCTTCCACATATCAATACAATTGCTTCAGCTATTTTCAAAAAAACTAATTAACGTCACTCTGTATATGTTTTCTTCCTTTTTGGTCTCTCCAGTTTAGCCTTTATTTGTTATGGTCTCTTTTGTCACTCTCCATTTTTCACTGGTCCTCTTCCTTCTCCAGTTATCTTTAACACACTTCATTCTCCTGAAACACTTTTTCTATCTCGGCTTTATTCCCTCTCTCACATTTCTGATTCATCTTTGATGTTTCAACAGTCACCTAATTTTCACAATAGAGTTTGTGCCACAGATCGAGCATAATCTCAGCTGCACCCTTTTCCCACCCATTTGATCCCCGCAACCTTCATCGTTTCTCTAAGCAGAAGGCTTTGAAAAGGAGCACTATATTCTGATTAAAAGTCAGAGATGCTGCTCTCCTCTTTATTTTCTCTCAAAAAGTCAACAAGGAAGATATAAGAAGGGTTTTTTCCCCCAATTCATCAAAACCTAAGGAGCACCAATTGAAAATTAGGAAGTTTAACTTGAAAGAGTATCTTTGTATCTCTACTTCTAATTTTTAGGATATAGAAAATCCTAAAGCTGAGGTAAAGCTGAGGAAAAAGCAGGCCCCGGGAATGCATACAAATTATATCAAATGCAATGCTTGAAATGACACTACATAGCTGGACTTCTGACATCCACTGCATCTATTACAGGAAGTCCGTATCTCCCTTGTGCCCTTTGAAGCAGGCCCATCCTTGTGTCTCCTGAAGATATCACCACAAACCATTTGGATACTTGAATTTGCTGCTTAGTGGAAGCAGCACCTTAAGGAGTTGATATGAAATTCAAGTGTATGCATAATTGCATTTTGATTTGTTTTCTGGTATCTGTAGAAGCATATAAGCAGCTCAACACATTTACAGATTCTAAGATCTCCCTTGCAAGGCTCCATTTACGTTCAGATAGCAAGCACAACACAGGAGGATCTAGCTCAAGAATAAGATTGTTTTGTCCATATTTGATAATGGGAAAGGTACTTCCTTCTGTCATGCTGCGATGCAAATCTTACATTCTAAAGACGTGCTTATTCCATGAAAAAGGCAAGCTTTTTACAAAAAAAGCAAAACATGTTCTCCAGCTTATTACTTTAGAGATTACTCATAAGGGACAGTCTACTTTAAGCTTCTTCCTAGTATTTCAGTCCCCTCACTCCATATTCCTTCTGTGCATGTGCTTGACCACAGAGTTCCAGCACTACTGCTCATCTTACCAGAGAACCTCTTAAAAGCATGGAAAAAAAGCACAGAGAGACATGCATCCATGAAGCAAAGACCACAACCTAAACTTGCTCACTGTAAAAGATTCAGTAGGTTCCTTCTGAACCTTAAAAATTCCAAAAAAAGTTCCACATTGGGGACAGGGTATGCATGTTACATGGTGGCTCAAAGAGGGATGATTCTCTGAGCAGGCAGTGTGTAAGCTTGTCCACCTCTAGAATTCACATAATTCCTACAGCTACAGACAGAAGAACATCAGCAGTATTATTTTTGGTGGATGTTTGATCCCCTGTGTCAAACTTTCCTTGAACAAGGTAGTCATGCTGCCTCTTGGCTGTGAAGCTCAAAGGAGGTTATTCGTCCACCACACGTTTTCACGGTTTGCAATCAAATGCTTTCTTTGGGAGGTGGAAACATTTGAGAATCACGTTAGACCAGAGAAGTATTTTCACTCCACTACTTCATCATGACTGGACCATTTGAAAAGGCTATTGCCAAGCAGTTGTCATTTCCATCTCAGGAAGCCTTTGAAAAGGCTATTTACACTTTTGTCTTTCTTCAGGATTAGATTACTGTAATTCTTTATTGACTAGGTTGCACAACAGGGCTCTGCAGAGTCTCCAGCAGGCACAGCCTGCTGCTCTGCTTTTTTGTGAGAAAGGGATGATTTGAACATATTGTGCTGATTGTAAAGCCTTTCCATCAGTTGCAACAAAGTCAATTAATTGATTGTAAAATTGTTCTGTTTACTTATGGCACAAATCATGGTCACTGCCTTTTAGCTGGCACGTTTAATCATAACTAAGTAGTTGAACCCTTACAGAAATTCTGTACGATACAGTACAGATCACATCCTCTCTTTCCCCAGCATTGCATGCAAGCTGCGTGAAGCAAAATACGGCAACTACAAGCTCTTAAGACCTACTGCTCTACACCTCCCAGGATGAATGGGGTTTATCTTTTTAAAATAGAAGCTGAAAAAAACACCCCACTTTCTGCCAGCTCATGGTGTTAAAATTGATTTTATGGTGGGCTATTTCACTCAAAGTACTGATTTCTGTGTTTCATTAGCCGTGTTTTTGATTACTTGCTGTATTCACTTCAGACTGCAGGATTTTGATTTTCTAGCCTCTCTATTGTTTACCAAGATAAATACTCAATTGCACTTAATAAAGCAGGAGGCTCATTCCACCCCTTACAGATCTAAACTATCATTCACATTTACGCAGATAATCCAGCTAATGCTTCATTTACTGCTGTAAACTAAGTGTTGCTCAACTCAAGTGGTTTCCATCTAATGAATCTAGAGCTAATATTCATTGTCCTAGACAGCTTTATAGCATCTTCTGGCTATCAAATAATCTGGCATTATTATTTATTCTGTTAAACACAAAACAGCATTGTTTTTCCAAAATTGTAAAGCTAATTAAGAAATGCATATATTATACCTATATATGAGCTGTCTTCAGAATATTCATCAAAACTAATACCTACAGAGTTGTATTGGATTAGCAGGGCAGAACTGGGCCTCACCTTTAGCAGACCTGAACCTGTGATTAGCAGCTAGTCTTACTAAGTTCACCACAGGGTTTTTGCAGCACTGGTTCCTATTTGCAGCTTCTTGTCCCCAGAATGCCAGGCCATTTCCCCCAAGGTGCTCCAAAACTTATTTCTTTCAGGACTGGTTCCTTGGTTTATGAAGAGAAGTCTCCTGCCTGCATGCCTTCTAAATAATTATAAAATGTTGACAATGTTTTCCAGTATTTGATAAAGCAAAAAAAAAAAAAGATTATTCCAGTGAGACATCTACCTCAAAATTTGTTTTCTTGATCCTTAGCCTGTCTTTTTCTTGTTTACATCTTCAGTTCTGTGTGACAGGGTCCTTTTTGTAAAGTATAGTGCACTAGTGTGTGTAGCAGTGGAGACTCAGCAAGCGAGGAGGACTCGAAAGGCCTCTTAACACATTTACAGTGAAAATTTCCTGCAGCATAATAGGCTTGGTGCCCACTGACACCCACTAGAAAGTTGACTACTGACAATTTGTTATTCTAGTCAGACTTGTTCCCAGCCACTCCTGACATTCAGAATTGTAGTAAGAAAGTATATTATACTGAAAAACACTCTTTGAAACAGACTCAGTATTACTGGAGATCTATTGATGTAATTCATCTCAGCTGAAACTAAAGAGCAGTTTGAGGCTTTTCCTTCCTTTGTTTGCATATTTGACAGTAGCTGTTTCTGTATGCCTGAAAAAAGTGATGTCTCTGTCGGTTATTATTTAATTCTCCTCTCAATCACATTAGGCTGAATAAAGACAGGTCAATTACATACTCTTTTTTTAAAGACACTTTCATTAAAATCAAGTTTGATCAAGAATCAACATTATTTGAAATCTTTTCTCCTGTCATCCCTAAGGCACCCAGAGATTTGCACTGAAGTTTCTCAGCCAGAAGCAGTGGAGAGATTCCCTTACCTCATCTTTCTCCGAAGAAGACATGGTTTGCATTTACTACCTTAATATAAATATTTAACACAAAATGGTATAAAAGAGTAGATTTTTGGTAGAATAGTACTAGCAATTCTGGCTATATCTTGATCACACTGGAAATAAATAACATAACATGGAAAAACATCAAAACATTCAAAATAGTCATAGGAAGATCGGCTCACTTCTAAGTCAAAAAAGTATCTTGCAGAATTTAATCTGCTTTCTGAATTAAAATGGTTTTCCTGAAACTTTTGTAATGTTAAAAACCTTTAATGTTTGTTATATGAAAATGGCTTCCCAGAAGTTGAAAACAGTACAAAAGATTATGATCTGCAATAATTACTTGAAAAGAAGAAATAATATCTACTTAATAACTAAGAAACCAGCCAAATTCAACTAACAGAAGTCTAGTATATATGCTTGCTCCAAGAGTAAACCTCCAGACAGAAACCAGGCTCTGAGTGGAGCTGTGAGATTTTGGACCCAGAGCAACAGACAGGATGACAGAAGATCTAGCCCCTTTCATTTAGCTGGTAGTTCATGACCAGACTGCATTACCTTCTACTTACTTACTTTTAGTAAGGATACCGGAATACATTTCCTATAAGCCTGATTTACGTTTTCAGCCTCATGCATTTTGGAGAAGTTTTAAAAGAGAAAGGATCAATGGAGAACTTTAAACAGAAGATCACCACCTCTGAAGGTGAAGCACAGGAACTGGGACAGCTTCCAAATGTTTAAAAAAAAAATAATCATCTAATACTACTGGCAGCTCCAGAGATCATTAGAGTCTTAAATGAGAAAGCAAATCAGGGAAACATACCCAGGACATCTGATAAAGAGACTAACTATTTAGAAAATTAAATACAAGAAGTGTATCAAAAGAATATTAAGCACTGAAGAAATAATTATGCTGTTGTATCTCTGGCACCTAAAATTATTAGAACAAATAAGAGAACAGGTAAGACCCTCCCCCTGTGCCAGAGCTCCACTCAGCATGGAAATGGGAAAAGGGAGTGGTGTCACATACCTGGTTACAGCTCCTTACTTCTGAGACAGGTTGCCCTAATTTATTCTGGCTCCTTTAGGTTGCTCTAATTTATGCCATCTGTGAATGACTTAAGGAATCACAGGCCAGAGGATGATCAGCCAGCAGAAATTGATTTTTGTCCACTCATAATTCTTTTTTCCTTTCTCTCAGCCATTTGCAGATGAAAATCTCTTCATCGGTGCTACTTCACCAGCTCAGAGGGGCTGATAATGTGGTAACTAATCCAGCCTTACATCTGGATTCCTTACTTCTGGAAGCCTTACTTCTTTATTATAACAGAGATTTTCTATCTTAAATACAACACTTGAAGAGGTTTACGTTTACAGATGTTTCAGTGCAACACGTTTCTTGCTCTGAAGACTGTCAGAGCAATTTAAGGTATTAGCGTAGGTGACACTTGGAAACAGAAGAGATACCTTGCAGAAGGTCAAAGCAAGATAGAGATTTCCTGAAGATTCACACAGTAGTGAGTGTCACAGAGCATGATTTAAAAATATAGTATGGAATGTAGATATGAAGGAAGAAATTTGGATAGTGGAAGGAAACAAGGACAGAAATTTAGCTGAAAACACATTTAAAAAAATCAAGATTCTATTACTCTTCAAGACAAGCAGGTTTGATCATGGTGTATTCTGTTTTCTTTCCAAGTTCCTTCAAGCTTATGCAGATTTTCAGAACTAAGCATTCAAGCTCACACATTGTAGGTCAGTGCCATACAGATGTTAAATCTTCAAAAAACCCCACCAAGAACTTGCCAAACTTTGTAAAAAATGTTCTTGATGCATTCTGCAATACAGTCCAAACAAAAAAAAATACAATTTCTGCAAAAGTATATAATCTTTCTAGCTTTTTGATGAATATTTAGATTAAATACCTTAAGAGTGGAAAATCACACCCTGTTTGACCTCTGTCACAAGACACTTCGGGGCACAGGAACTCAGCTCATGCTTAGCAAATGGCCTCTTCTTGTGCACATAAAGGATGCTCACAACCTGTTCTCTTATGTATCCACAAATGAAAGAGAACATGTGCATAGGCAGAGGTGACAGTGGTTTACAATACAAGCAGATGCTGGTGAACACTGCCTGTGCAGTAATCAACAAGCTTAAGGGTTTCAAGAACAATGCATTTGCAGAGTGGCTTTTCTTATTTTAACATGCCTAGCAGTAAACAAAGCGACTTTCATTAATGGATAAATCATATCTATTTGTAGTACGACGTCCATGGGGCTCCTGTCAATCACTAGCAGTATAGATACAACATTCATAGGCTAATCATGGCTAAGCTAATTTTGGCTCTTTCAGAGCCAAATTATGGTGTTTTGTGCCAAATCTTATTATAAGTTAATTGCAGTCCTACTGCACAGTCAGGAATTCGAAAAGCAATACAGAAAGGTGTTGCTGCACCTGGACACCATTCAGAGTTACGCTATTAGGTTTTTTCATCTTAAATAGATAAAACAAAACGTATCAGGCACAATGCCATTAAAATTGATATCCAAACCATCCAAGAGATTATTCCAGAGTGTTTTGACACATTAAGCATTAAAAGTCTCCTTTTGCAACCCAGCTGCTTTAGCAATGAAGACTGAAGGACAGTACGTGGTTCAATTCCCAACTGGCCTCCCAAGACCAAAAAGCAGATTGGTATTGTTATATAACTTTAAGCTAATTATCTCTGTTTTCTGTATGTGAAAAACAGCAATGGCAGTCTTATTGAGACTAAACTCTTTCTTTTGACATATGTTTATTGGAAGCTGCTAAAGAGCAAAGCTAGTCTGTGTTTTCAGCAAATTTGCTTTTAATCCTTTCACCTACTTCATGCACATATATACCTTCATAATACCAAAGCTCACAGCTACCTTCTTCCATCACTGTTCTCCAGGTAAAAGCCATGAAGCAAATACAGTTAAGACTTTTTGACAAGCCTCTGTGGATCTTCTAGCCCTTTGTGTAAGAGAGATGTCTGGTGTTCCCTTTGAAAATCATGTATCATGAACCTAGATGGATTTTTTTTTTTTTCATTATTTATGCTTTTCTTCTGTTACCTGTCCAACAGGAGCTCAAATAAGCCCCAGCCCATTTTTATCACAGTTCATAAACAGTGTACTCATTCAGCATCACTCTGACAGCACTGGGATGTACTCCATTGCTTGAAACACTGAACACACCTGACAGGTCACTTACTGTCGACAACTAATAAGAAACTGGTCAAATGCATGGAAAAGGAAGAAGAAATCTGCTACCAGATCTTCACTGCATCAACTTAACACTCACTTCAGTGAGAAGTTACCAGCCAGTGTAGTGGGACGTTACATTCAAACAGAAGGGGAAAAAAATCCTTGCTAACTTGCCAGAAGTATCTAGAAAAAAGGACACCAAAGGAAACATGGAAGCTTGCTTCCATCATAGTATACAAGCTTAAAAGTGGTACGTACACAGCCTTTTCCTCAAATCTACGCTCCATTCTGACTCTCTTAAGAGAAGCAATTAATCACACAGACATTCCAAGCTAAAAAAAAATACTGGAAAAAAAAATAATGAAGTGAGGCAAGCTTGCAAGGATTCCAATAATTTGACTCTCTTTTCACCCCAAACTGTACACTCACCTCCCCAAATAAAATTTAAAAAAATTATCAAATGTGAGCCCTCAACCATAGAGCAATACACTGAGCCTTGCTCTGGATGCAGCATGCCTATGTATCTCCCTGTTCCTAAGTGTGGCTCTCACACCAGTCTTCTATAACAGCTTGGTGCTTCTTTTGACAGGAGGAAGCAAAGTTGACCTATTTTTGACAGTTTTTAATGAGATGAGACTAAAAAAAGTTATGATACAGTCTTGCTGAAAAGGATTCCTCTAAGTAGACATAAAAGCTCTTGCAATTGTTCCTCCAGTAGCCAAGGGGTTTGACCACTGCACCTTGAAGCCCATTTGAAAAAGCAGCATAGAAGAGTAGGTATCAAACTCATATGACTTAAATTCTTTGCTCAGACTTGCATTTCTTCTTATTGCTACAAATGGGAACAGTGAACAAGTAAAAATTGTCCCCATAGTACAAAAAAAAATCCAGAGGAGGAGTTTAACTAGGTAGAATATAGCATTCTGGTCACAGCACAAGCTCCTCTTTCTAGTTGATTTTGGACCAACTGGAGTACCCAACTCTTTTCACTTGTCTGAAGGGAACAACTAGCCAGCTTATCCTAAAAATTCCACCCGCATCACACCCCCCACCACCAATCAGTCAAAAAAGCCATGTAGAAAAAAAGCAGATTCTGAACAGAGTAAAAATGAAAATAAAACATACCAAATGAAGCCTCCCATGTGTCCTCTAATTGATCCAATATATTGAAAGAGACATCATCTGGTAGCTGGCCATTCTACTGTACACAGGTAAGTGGTACTATTTGTTAGCAGAATCCATACTGCTTGAAGTGCTGCTGCAATTTTGAATCATAGTTTGACACTAACTTCCATAACTATCCATTAAATTAACAGAAAGTCTTTCACTTTACAGAAGTTTTTGGCTGCTTAGTCTAAAAGCAACTCTGGTCCAAGTACTCCTTATGTGCCTAGATCTAAATCAAATACTGGTGAGTTTGTCTTAACAAGACCTAAACATATGTCTAAGCAAACTTTTAAGCATGCCGATTCCTCTACAGAAATATTCTTCTGCTCTTTAAACTTAATGACTAACTCTGTCATTAACTTGACAGCCTAAGAAATGTATTATTAGCCTCCTGAAATGTCAAACTTACTATTAAAGCTAAAAATTGAGGTCAGTTGGTTTGTGACTGCCTGACATTTGACAAACTGATCCTAATAATATTTTTGACTGTACTGGAATAAGTTCCATAACACAGCAAAAATAATTATTATTTTTTTTATTTGGCCACAAATACATTAATCTCCAGACAAACTCTTCCGATATAAACACCATTTCAAGAGCCATAAAAAATATAGGCAAAAAAGAAAAGCAAGTTGAAGGATGTTAATGGTGAATAAAAATCAAATAGTAGATAATTTCTTCACTGTCCCCAAGGTCTCATTTGCTTTTTCTGACTTAAAGGAAGAGAAAGAAAAATCAGGAAAAGCCAGGATCAAACTAAAGTATTTGGCAGTTTTACTTAAGAAAAGAGACTATAAGCCACTTAAAGGTTAACTGATATGCATGAGTTATCATATACTCCTTGTCTTCAAGGTTATAGACTGTTTAGCAGAACTCTGCCAAACGGCAGTTATCTGAAGGGAGCTAGAAATCATCTCTGTTGATGACAGACCTCTGAGCAGATGGTAAGTAAATCAAGGTCCTGATGTGAAATGTTAAAGCTTTTATGCTGGAAGACACTGTTAAAGCATTATCCAGGTTAAATCAGATTCCGTAAAATACCAGTTTACTAGTAGGCAGGCGTGAAGTCTTCTACTGAGGAATTCTACAAATTTAGTGGCTTGGTTTGTTTGGGGGTTTTTGTTTTTTAAAGACACCCTTACAGATTATTTAGAACTTTTGCTTTTTTCGCTTTTGAGTAGTCACTGCAGTAGTTCTATCAAAAGGGCAAGGTAAGCAGGGGAAGGAAGGGCTATTTGTTTCTTTGTCATTAAAATAATTTCTGATCTTGTTTAAAATTGGGCTAGTAGCATATAAGAAAGGCAGCTTTCTTATATAAACATCACTGAGAATATAGAAAAAAATCTATTATGTTGCCCAACTAAAATTTCTACTTAGATATGCCTAGGCAAATGTGGGAGTTTGAAAACCTTTCCAAACAATGTTTTATTGCCTAAATATTTGGAAAGGACCCAGTTCATCAGAAACAAAGTAAACATCTACTTTTGTTTTAAAGACTACATTTACCAAAGGGCATCCGCTACACCTGCGTGGGAAGACTAGGAAAAGTTTTAAGTAATTTTGTGTAGCTACAGATGGGGTGAACCAATTTCATTGAAGCAAAGGAAGCAATAAAGCCCCTTTAACTCACAATGCTTCACATCAGCTTGACGACCAAAGTTAAAGCACCAAAATCTAGTGTCTTCACAGTAAGGAACATTTACTAGTCTGATAGTTTGGACCACTAAAATTTATGAATGGTTAACCTACATCAGATAGAGGTTATGAGTTAGACGATTTTGCTAATGGCTCTATCAAGTTCTACAGCTGATCCAAGCTACTCATGTTGCAGAAAATTGCCTTGAAAATCACATTGACTTGATCTATAGTATTGAAGACCTATAACCTAAGTTTATGAAGCTATATACCCTGCTAAATTCAATCAAAACTCTTTCAATAGCAGCCACGACATTCAGTTTCTCCAAACCCTAAATTTCCCATGGAAGCATTACAGGGAGGTGCTCAGAAAAAAAAAAAAAAAGCGCCAAGAATCACTCACAGAACCTATCCATAAGATTTTGATTTAATCAATTACAGAAAGTCACAAGCTACCGGAAGACAATTCTTCCATTGGAAAACACACAAATACATGTTATTTTCTTAAAAATTTTCTTTAGACTCCTACACTAAACTTGCAACCCAATTACTTATTTGCCAGCTATGGAAACAGCCCTTGTATACTCTTTTCATTGGCCTGAAAAGCTTCATGTGAATAGAGATTGCACTATTATTTCTTTCCTATGTACTCATAAGCCAGTCTAGCCACATATTTTATATTTCCATCCAGCTGGTAGCAGGCCTCTACCTTCTTCTCCCAGCCCCCATCTTGCACATGAAGATCCATAATCCCTGTGCTAATGCTTCCATTGTCCTTTAACTTCTGGAGTCATTTCCAGCTTATGCTCCAAGGAATAGGGGGGGGAGGGAGAAAGAAAAGTACATTTTCGACAAAGACCCTAAGTGATGAATACAGCTACAGGGGGGAGAGATTTTTTTTCCCCCCCCTAAACCTTTAGTCTTTTCATTCACTCTCCAAATGCATTGAGATTAATAATGCCTCTGGGCCACTGTATGCAAACCTCCACTGTGCACGCAGAGAAAAGATTATAATTGAATACCCTATTATGATGGGCAAGGAAAAAGAAAAGCAGACAGACAGACAGAGCTCAAAGGCTGAATTGGCCTGGTTTGGCTTTCAGCCCACAGCACCTACAATTATCCTGCGATGATTTTTATTTATCTATTTAGTGTTCCCACTAGGCAGAGAGAGAATCTAGTATTAATTTAGTGCTCGTGGTTAGACAGAGAGCTTTAAATTGAAAAAAGTTATTCAAATGTATAATGAAATGTGGCTGGAGCCCTAATGTCCTGCTTTGAATGAAAATAGTACAAACCATAGCCCTCTGCAAATGTTTCACAGTCTGATAGTTTATGCAAGAATTCAGCTAAATTACATTTTTACAGAATAGCCATACCAATGTAGCAGTATTAGACCTCTACGTAGATAAGCAGGTAGCTGTTGCCCAGCATCCCAGAACCTCACAGCAAAACAAGAAGTGAGACAGGAGCAGAAGAGAAAAAGCAGCTCTGACTGAGGAGCTTGCCGAGGACATACACGAAGCAAAGGATGAAGCCCGAAAACCAGGATGGCACCTCCATAGCTATTCATTTATGGCTCTAGATGAAGTCGTCTAGTTTGCTCCTAAGCATCTCATCTATCTACGGCAAAACACCCTCTTCCAAATTAGTACAGGGTATTGCTAGCAGTTACTTTCTGTTAGATGAAGACCTTGCCAGTACCAGCACCCAACTAATGACCCTAAGCAGTGTGGGTAATAGAAGCAAGAGAATGAAGCATCAAATCAAATTCTCACCTTTAGACCATTGTATATTCAGGTGAGCTTCACAACAGTACTTGCTTGAATTAAGCTGGTGCACTCTTTAAATGTTTGAAGTTGCATTTCATGATAGCAAATTGTAGTATAAGGACAATAGTTGTTGTCTTAGCTGTAAGTAATTTCATAAAAAGCTTTCCAGAAAATATGAATAAAAGGCTTCATGTGAAAAAAGTATGTGAACAAATTCAGAGAGGTAGCAGAACGCTGAGTATACAATCAAGAATATGCAAGTGTTGGTCAGGACAATTCAGGACGTCTGCTCTAACAAACACAGAGACAATTCTCAACTCATCTACAATTTGAAGTTTAATATATATTCAATAAATCTCAGGATCAAGCTTAACTTCCATGGAACACTAATACTGCATTCCAGAAAATAATCTAAATTGATTATCTTAACTGTATTGTCACTGCTTTTTTGAAGAGACACTAACCGCCACAATTGCTCCATTACTCACCACAGTGCATAAAATGTCTAAGGCTTTGGAAAGCAAATAACAGAAAAATATGGATTAAACTGATAAAAATGATAATTCCAGACATGATTAGATTCACTATGTTGTATAGCCTGCACAGCAGGTGGGGGATCCTTCAGAAGAATTAGGGAAAGGTTTAGGGAAAGCAGATTAATAGGGAAAAGATTAAATGTGCTCTAAAAGCAGGACAAAACATATTTTTAAAATGACAATTCTAACAGCAGTGTTTAGGGATGCTCTGGAATGCAAAGTACACATACTCCATTTAAATACCAGATGCACAAATGTCTCCTACTTACAATTATGCAGCACATTGTATGACTTTAAATCATAAGCTGAATAAGCATTTGACATTAAGTGATGCTAGTGACAAATATTAATCAAAATATATCCAATAGTTTCTAGCACGCAGTAGTCAAGCTCTATTTTTCTCTTCTCTGCATGCAACTTTTTACAAAACTGGTCCTATGGATGAAGGTTACCCAATCTGTTTATTTTTATATCCAGAATTATATTAACAGTTGAAAATGAAAGTGAGTGACAGCAATTTCTAGAGCCCTGAATAACGCACATTGATGCCACTGCTCCCTCTCCAGTGTTGAAGGCTTTCTATCTTCTAACAGAAGACACCTTGTGTTTAACTGGTTAAGAACAAAAATCATAGTGGAAAGGGCCCGCTTCTATAGCCTAAGAGGAGAAATGCTGTTTAGCTGCTGAATATAGGTTGCGGTTGTATCTGCTGGCACCAAAAGAGGAGATAGCTGCTAATGCAAGACCTAATGTATCTTAGAAAAGCATTAGCAGCAGCAAAGAAAATATTTTAGATTGTTATTATCCAAAATTTCACACTCCTTTACATAACAAAAGGTAATAACAGTACACTTTTACATCCAAAGAGCACAAGTTACAGTGCCTCCAATGTCCATGGGAATTATAATGGATCCCTCCTTCTTTCTGAAATTTAAGGGGGTTTCGTAATTCTTCAGAATCTCCTTGGTAAACCTCGACCAGCTTTGCAGCCACCATAACTGTATGTTTACAGATTACTCCTTAGTTATTTAATGCAATCACAAATAGTAGGAGGCTCACAACAAAAGCCAAATTGAGTTTGCCACACTGGGAAATAGATTTTGATTTCCAAAGGTATTATAGAAACACCAACAAATCCTTCTAACATCGTCTCACAGAAAGAGCATTCCCTTTCCCTCAGAATCATCCAGTAAATGTCTACTACCCAATGCTGGCTACCCAGAAAATGCAAAAAAGGCAGTCTGAAGTAGAGGTATGGTATCTGGTTGCTTCTACTCTCCAATGTTGGCACAAGCTTTTTGGGCAAGCCCGGTGGGCTGGCCTGAGCAAAGCGGCTAGCACTATGGTAGCAGAAGGCAGACTTCTGGCTTTTCCCACACTTAAACTCAAGCACTGTTTGAGTCAGCCAAGTCTCACTCAAGTCCTAGCATGCCAGCCTGTCTATTTTGTTGTCTGTAGTAGATGACCCACTTTTAATCTGCTTTATTCCTGCTGATTTGAACTATATGCTGCTTAGCATCATTTTACCTGTGCCTATGATGCTTCTCAAACCTGTCCTGGGTTTGCAATTCTACAAGAGCGACGTCACTGAGAAACGTGAATTCTTAAAACATAAATTCCACAGCCATAGCACTAAGATTTGCATACCACTCTCAAAGTGAGCACATGGTCTTGCAGTCTTTGTCCTCTTTTAATTCACCCCAATCTCTTTTGTTCCTTTGTATCCATTTGTTATGTTATGCCTGTCTTTATGCTGTACTCTCCTCCAGGCAAACATGTCTTCTGCATGTTCTGCAAAGTGCTTTTTCACGCAATACAGCAGAAATTATTTTTCTGTTTCCCCATTTGTAAAGCTGCCATCTAACACAATACTCACCTACCTCACAAGACAGCTCACAAGTTAAATTTGTTAATGATTGTGAGGCATGTGGAGATCCTCTTATGAAAAGCTCTACAGAATTGTGAAGTATTGTCATAGGTCAAAAGTGAGGCTTACAGCTTGAGTTAATTCCCCACTCTGAGGACAGACTAGTGTCTTTCCATAATTAAAGAGGGGTTTAACTACAGTGTAAAAGCATTGTTTATATAGCTTGGGCATCTTAGTTTAGAAGTATGTAAGGGGAGTGCTTACTGAGTACCCTGGGATCAACTGGAGAAGGAAGAAGATAAAATGCTTCCTCTTTTTCTTTGTTTAACATTATCACGTTGAAAAAAGTGCCTTATAGAATGTCACTAAACTCAAACGAGTTTTCTTATCTAGTAGTGTTAAAAAAAAAGATATCTAGATTTTTATAGCTTCTGTCTAAAATAAAACCCACCTAACTGCATACTACATTAGACATGCAGAAAGGAATGTTGTTCTTACAGTCGAAGAGATTTCAGTCAGACACTATGATTTTACATTTTATTTTTTCATAATTAAATTTGAAAGTACTCGACATGCCATTTCCTTAAATTTTTCATAAAAGCATAAAAAGTGTTTGGAATAGATTCAGCCTCATTTTAAGCTCCTCATATTCAGCCCTCCCTGATGGTGACTATTGTATGACCAAACAGCAGTTTGCAGGGGTTCTCCCCCTCAACTTGTATTTTTATTTTATTACTGAGGAATATTCTAAAATTCAAAATAAGCAGTTCTCTTCAGTCTTTGATATTGGATATTCTTTATACTCATAATAGCAAAGGACATTAGAATCAGCAGTACTGCCAGAACACTCTTATTAAATTGGGCTCTTCGAGCCCCTGCGAATCCCACAAAACTGTAGCATGCTCTGGACATGTTCCACCCTCCAAAAAAATAAAGTGTTCCAAACAGTACTCTCTGCTGCTACACTGAGATGCAGAAGGGGGAATACATCCTCCTTTTTCCCTTTACTCCCCCATTCAAGCAGGCAGCCAAGCAAAGCTTTTGTACAGGGCACTACAATACGACATACACATTAAACAAACAAGGGTAACTCCAGGGCAGAAGGAATAAGGTGAAGAGGTGCACATGACAGTGAATTTGCTAGGCATTCTACTGTTAAACTACAGTGTGAACAAGTTGTCATTCTCCTCCACCCAGTGGATAATGAAATCAATTTTAGCATTTGCAATACTTAGAATTACACACTGTTGAAAAGAAAAACCAGAAAACATACACTATATAAAACAATAGTTACAAAAAGTACTTACATATCCTTATTCCAGTCTGTAGCTTTATTTCCACAACCTGTGCTTTTATATCTTGCTTATAAGAACTGTACTCACCATATACAAGTTCTCAGCATTCCAGGAGAAGCCTGCTCACAGAAGTGGGGCATGTTGGTCCACAGTGAGAACTTCCATCTTTAACAAGACTCCTGCCACAGAAAATCCCCTCTTGCACTTGCACAGTTGATTTCAGGTAGGATTTAACCTGCAGCAGGGGAAAAAAAAAAAAAACAACCAACCATGCATTTACTGTAAAATACAGTTTGTAGGAATGCAAGTAGCTTAAGAAAGCTAGAAGGAGCACGACTCATTTGAAAGCCTGTCACTGATGTTGACAGTCCAGGTGACACCTGGTGTCTCCACATGTGTATATACCTCTTTCTTTGTCACACTTTGCCATTTTCCTGGGACAACTGCCAGATTGTCATGAGCCTGTTCAACAGGACCTTACCAAAACCACAGAAGAGCCACAACCAAATATGAAAAGCCAGTTAATTCTGAACAGCACATGTCAAGAAGCCGCTCACCCTCTACAGTTACATAAATTAAAATAACCGTAAAAGAAAATAAGTACTTTGCGAGGTGGTGATGGAGACTCGGACATCACAGAATTAACCAAGCTGCCATTTCAGTCAAAATTCCAGAAGAGAAGCTTGCATAGAGGAGGAAGCCACAAGCCAGTCCTGTCAGGGAGCTGAGGGGCTTGGCTAAGGGACAGCTTCTGAGCTGTTCCCTCAGTGCAGGAGCAGTCACACCCTGGCACCGGTGGGGGCTCACCGCCTCAGGCCTCACAGCAGGAGAGGGAAGGCCTCTGGGTGGGAGGCCCGGGGCAGCCCGGCCCCACGCCTCACGGGGAGGCCTGAGGGGCCCGGGCCCGCCGCGCCTTTCTCTGGAAGACGGAGAGCCGTTCGCACTTGACCCTGGCGGTCCCCAGTAAGGCTCGGTGACGGAACTGGTACCGGTTTGTCAGGGGAACCGAGCCGCCCGCCCGGCCGGGACAAAGGGCTGGGCGGGCCTCGCGCCCCGCGGGGAGGCGGGAAGCGGCGGGGCGCGCGACAGAGGCCCTCGCGGCCTCAGCGTCAGCCGCCCCGGGAGGGCTCAGGGTGGGTCAGGTCGGGGAAGGGCTCCCACCGGGCACCGAGCGCTGCCAGGGGAAGGGCTACACACAGGCCGGGTCAGAGGAATGAAAATCCAGTATTTAATTCCCTGATAATTCACTGTTGGAGCTTTTAAGAACTACATTTAGCCGGCACCTCATTTTTACATTTGTTTTGCAGAGTGCTTGGTAATTAATTACCAATTACTTGGGAAAGTAAGTGAAATTGAGTGCGGGCGTGATCTGGCACGGGACAGATTCCTGCAGGTTGTCTTCTCCTTACCCCTTAGGACAGGCATATTTGCCCACTGAGTCCCGTTTCTCATCTGCAGACGCTCCCGAGGACAGTGGCATTTTGCAGCAGTAGCTACGCCACCTTTGAAGTGCACTGAAGGAACAGTCACAGCTTTTACTCCAGATTGATAAAAGGCAGTGGGATGAGTCTGAAAGGTATCTCCTGCGTGTCTGAGGTGGAGAGAGGGTAAGGCTCTCTTCATATGCTTTTGGTTAATAAAGCCCACACACCTCACTTTCTAATGACTAAAGCAACAGTGAAGAATCACCTTGAACAGTAATGAACACCTCATGTGGTTCAGTTTATGACACTGAAACGTAGGTCAATAAAAGTAAACATTTAAATGTAATTATTACTTTTAAAAATTGCTTCTCTACCTGAAGGTTCCCCACAGCTCCTAAAGAAAGAGTAATGGGTAATATTCACCAAATCTCAATAATACATCAACATATTCCCAAGTATTTCTGTTTATTTTTTTCAGCACCTAGTGATTTCCATTAAGACCCAGTTTTTGGAGTAAAAAAATATACCTGCATTTGAACTTGCTGACAAAATAGGCATATAACCAAGTGTAGTAAGATTATTTTTCACTTTTCTTCATTTGAGAAGGATACAGAAGTCTTAACGCTCAAGAAACAGTCTAAATGCTCAGACTTCTCCATGTTAGCTCCAGAGTGGCCAAGTCAGTTGTCAGCACCCAGCCTGAGAAGGTTACAGAAGACTACCTCTCCCTTCCTCAGTTTCAAGAGTTTTCTTCCACTCTGTCCTCTAATTGACGTACTTTAAAACTTGGTGAGGACTCTGTTCCCCATTGTATTTTCCCAGAAGACTCTGCAGTGTTAAGAGTTCAGACATGGTTCTTTGCTGCATTGTATAATTGAGTTGCTTCATATTCCAAGAAGCCTTTGTGCTATTTTAGAGCTGTCTTGAAGAAGACCATGCAACTAGTCTCAACTGCAATAGTATGAAACATCTGGGAGCTGGATTATTCCTGTCATGTGCTGCCAAAATAATATTTTGCTTATGGAATTAAAATTTTAGGGATTTTCCCAAATCCACATAATGTTCTTGAGTGCTTAAATTTGCATTATGACATTTACATTAGCATATACACGTGTAAAAGACCATCTTGCCAGCCAACTCCTATTGGTTATTCAAAAGCTTAACTCCACCTAAAGCTAGGATTAATGTATGCTCCTCAAACAGACTTCAGTTACGGTAACAGATTTTCTTCAGCTAAGTGCCTTTTCCCATCTGCTCTTACAATCACATCTGCAAATAAGTGTCTTCAGTGATCACCTTGCCATGATTATGGATGCCTCCAACTCAAAGACAGGGACAGATTCCCCACTTTCTAGTTGTGCTATTTCTGTATACTTTGCAGTTTCAGCTCCTTAGCAGAAATGACCCCAGCAAAATCCTGATAATAGTGCAGTAAAGGAATCTACTACTTGTTCTAAACTCTAATACAAATGCTTGCTGAAAAAAAACCACAAACCAGCTTCTAAACACTTTGCCTCTATATCCAAGCTAGTGCAGTACACAGGTAAAGTAACTCCCTGTTGTTAATTGCGATGCTTATTTTCACTCTTTCAGCAAAAATTAAGCTCTCCTGCTAAGAGGAACATTTTGCTTTATTGTTTCTAGGTGTTATAGCAGGCAGACCAACAGGCCAGTGCTCCCGCTTAGCTACAACCCTAGATGAGAACTGAGAAATTTTATCCTTAATTCTTGTAGTTAGAGATAATCAAGAAAATACTAATTGTATGAGAACCATTCAATACAACTTTCTTGGATTTGTTGACAGTTGAAACAATAGTAATACAGAATTTGAACTATCCATGCATTTCAGTTGAATTGGAAGTTGAAACTATATTGTTTGCTCCTTCAGTGTTGAAAGCAGAAACAACATGTTCATACCCAGCTTCCAAATTATTTCCCACACCACTCCCAACACTGATAGTTCCCAAATGCCCTTTACTTAGCTGCCAGAACTTCTCACTTCCCTGTGACAACCTCCACCGTGCTACTATATACATTAACACAAATCTGTCACATCAAAAATGAGAAAGGGAGGGCAGTGTAAAATAAACTGGGTTTACTATCCAAATATCTGACAGAGGACATAGCATAACCGCATCAGTAAGTTTCAGACTTCATGAAAACTCTAGTTGATTATACTAGGAAAGGTGTGGGAGAACACCAAGCCAGTACCAAAAAAAAACCCCAACTTTGTCAGTGCAACATGACCTCACCAAGTCTGAGCTGCACCAAGTTGCCATAGACTACATGCACTTGCTATTTCTTTGAACAGGTTCGTATGCTTTTGGCTTTTGTCGCCGAGGCAGACGCTTTTGAATAATTGCATTGGAACACGCAGTGATCTCAGAGAAATAAGGCTTCAAATGCCCACTGCTCACCCAGGCCTCCACACTGCACAGCTGGAAGCAGTGTTAGTGCTGCCAGCCTTGGAGCTGCCCACCCACCGCAGCCCCACTCCCACCATCCCAGGTGAGCCGCCATCTCTGGGTGGATTGCAAAGCTGAAGGCTGCTGTTCCCCACCACTGCAGGGACGTGCTCTTCATCCCAGAGTTTTACTTGCTTAACCTTTCTCACATTTAACCTAAGATTTTTTCCTATTTTCTTCCTTCTTGGTACGAATAAAAGCAACAGCTTCACCAACCAGGAGAAAATTGGCAGACTGATAACTGCATGGGTAAAACAATAAGTAAAAACTCTCTCATTTCCCACTCAGGTATTACACTAATAATTCGATTTCTTCCATTAGAGCAAATTAAAGGAACTGCCCCAAAACATCCATCAGAGCCTTGTAAACTCCAGTCACACCTCTCCACAACCCCAGAAGGGAGCACGGGCCTGGCTGGTCACTGGCAAGGCTGATGGTCAAAGTTAATTGACTGCCAGGAAGCTAGCAGAATTAAAGGTTCATGATTGAGTTTTAAGGCTGGCCAACAGGATTTAATCATCTTTTTCTTTCAAGTCAAATGGTCTCTCTACAGAGTTTTCCCCAGAAATATACTCATTTGTGTCTGTAGCAGAATCCTCATTTAGCGCAAGATACCTTTTCTAGTCGATCCCCCTTTAGCCTTACTTCTGTTTTAAGATGTTTGAAGAGCATGACCATAATTTCCTGAAGCAATATTGAATGAGATCATAACATTCATACACCAAACAGAATTTCTCTTCTCACACTCACCTTCCATTATAACCCAAACTCTATAATGCTGTTGTTCATTATATTATGTATTACCTACTGCTCCCACATATTTTATGCTCCATTGTTAGTTTTAATACCATATGCACATATCATTCACAAAATGGAGTAGTTTATTTTTTAAGTGCCAAACCATGCAGATAACAAGCGTTTGAGTTATGAAAGCTGTTACGAAGGTCATATTTGCCTTTTTTTTTTCCTTTAAAGTTGCATATTGTATGTATCTTTTGGCAGTTTTTGTTCCTGATCACTCACATTTGACATGGGAAGTATATGACCTTTTAACTCTTACTAATAGTTTATGCTACATCATATGTACACTCTCCATCCTCCTCCTCTCTTACTTACCTGAAATGAGTGAACTTTGTCATCTATTCATAGGCCTTTAAAAGGCTCGAGACCTCACATGCCATATACTGTGTTCTTCCATGAATTATTCAGTGTCAGTGTTCTTCCATCATCCATCTCTTGCTGGCTCTATTTCTTCCATTCTATTGAGGTCTTGACTTATGAGCAGAATCTTCTGTTATTCTTTTCTCAATTGATACCCTTTATTACAATTAATATTAATTATGTGGATTCTAGTCCAATATGTAGCTTTCTGAGCATAAAAGATTGTCATGTTGTAATGTTCAGGTTTTTTCTCTGCAAACTTCCATATAATAAAGCATTCTCCTGTCAAGAGCTGTCAGCACCACATATATCTACTTGATAATAACCGTATAGTAATAGAGTTAGCTAAAGAAGTTGTGTGCAAGCCGACATGAATTCCCATGGAGAAGCCAATCTTGTAGCTTATCCATGATTTCCTATGGCTGACATGCAGTTAAACACAAAGTGTTGCAAACAGCCTGCTTGATGAAATGAATAACCTGTTACAGCCTTGAAAGAAATGCTGGCCTAGGATGTTAAACTTCTATTGGAGGCTTAGGTATAATAAGTAGATTCTGACAAATACTGTTCACACAAATGTTTGCAGAATGAGAATGTTCCATGAATATTAATGAAAACACATTCTCATGAGCTTTGGCAATCCACACAGTAAGTGTAGGAGTCTCTGACCCTTCAAGTGCCTTGTCCATGTTACAGACAAATCTGGTGTGATTTTAAGCTAAGATATTTTATCCCATGGTTGAAAAAGTAGAAACGCTATTTTAGCTATACAGGTCAAAATCCACAGCAGTTCTAATAATAGTTATAGGAAGAAGTGGAGAAAAAACTAGAGTTGTTAAAAGATGAGCAACAATTAGATATTCTGCACATTCTCATGTAATATTGTTATATCATTGACTGCAAAGGTAGCCATCAGTTATGGATTACAAGCAGATTAACAGTAAAACACCAGACTATCTATTAAGCCTGATTAAAGGGTCACTCTTGGACTGAAAAGAATAAAGCAAAAAACAGTCTAGAATCGGCGGTCAATGTGCAGTAATGGCAGATATAAAAGAAACCCACCACACACACTGTACCGCAAGGAAAAGGTTGGCAGGTTGGGAAGCTAACACAGAGTGATGCAGTGTAATGATACGAAATAGCATTAAAATTCAAAAATACATCACGTTGCATGGGACACATTCAGAGAAGTGAGGGTAACAACAAAAAGGGACTAAAAGATCAAGATTCAACTTGGCATGCAGCTGTGCATTAGGAAAAAAGTATGATTAAAATAATTCAAGCTGGACACAAGGTGAGTTTAATTAGGGAAGAACAAACACCGCTGCCCTGTCTGGTAAGTACAGGTAGGACACAAGATTAAATATGATAAATCAGAGAGCATCATAGTCCAATGATGTCTATTGGCATGGTACTGGCAAGCAGCCAAAAAGAAAAAATAAATATGTGTTCTCTCAAACGATTACTACAATGAAACATTCATTCCTTGCTGCAGCAGTATTTGCAGTGAAAGCAGTAATACAGTTAGAAAGCACTAGTCCAAAAGCAAACTACTGAGCACACATAGTTATCAGGACAAATGGCGATCAAGTATAGATGTGCTGGGTTTTACCAGCTGAGCTAAACATGCAGTACCCTAAGGGGAAAAAGTAAAGCCGAACACATGATATTGACAGTCTGTTGCAGTTGTCATCCTGCCAGCCAAAGGAGCCACCGGATACACAGCAACAACTCCACTTTCCAACATAACTAACATGGAAGGCCGCAGAATATCAGTGGCCTGTGACAAATGCTCAGTTATCCCATCAGGCATTCGCATTGACAGCGCCTTCTCTGCTCGAAGTTCAGCACATGTTGGCTTTGCTGCTTTGGAATTGTCTATAGTTCCACTTTTCTTTTTCCTCTTGCTAATAATACCTTTAAATTGTGTGCTCTTGTTTACATTGCATGTGTACTTCAGTGACACAAATATTTTGAGAATTGGTGGAGGGGGGTGGGGAGACAACTAATATAGAAAGTATTAAAGCATACAGAAAAAAAAATAAATCAAGTCCTCGACCGTAATACTAGTTACAACTTGACTGCCAATGGCTACATTGCAAGATCAGCCAAGACCAGCATTTTTCCCTAATGGGATCAGAAAAATACTGGTTTTGTGTCTGTATGTGCTGTGCATGAAGTCCCATTTGGATAATAGAACCATTCATCTTATCCTTAACTTAAAAACTGCTCAAAGAAAACATTTTATCCAGAGTGGCTGGCAATTTCCTCAGCTGAAAGAAATATTCTTACAATTTTTGTTCACGTCATGGGATTGAAACAGCTTACCAGTAATAAAGAAAAAGCATGAACAAACTCATTAATGGGGTTTTCTGCATCAAATAACCCTTTTCTAGACATGATACACACCATAGAAGTCCTGTAGGTTCTAATGTGCTTCATGATAGTAAAAAGCAAAGCAAAATGTGTTCCTTTAAATTTGTGCTGAGTAGATATCTTATTTCCATCACAAAACTAAAATAGCAGAAAGGCCTTGGAATAAGTTTAGAAACAATAGTACTAACTTTGGCATATAATTGCACCTGCACAATGTATCGCCTCAATAGTCAGGTTTGTCAGCTGTAGTTAGTAAGGGACCGTACCTCTGAGTCTGGAAGCTTGTTCTCTGTTGGAGACATTACACTTCCAGTACCCCCCAGTAATCTCTCAGGGCACAGGCAGAAAGGTCAGCATACAGAGAGATTATCCTTCACAAGAGGAAAATGTTTTCCTCTCTCCAAGAATGAGTTTTATTGTTTGCAATAGCACCAAAGCTGCTATCCATGGGCAGGGGAGGGTCTAACAGCAGCAAGGAAAGTGATAATAGATTAGAAATAAAGACACTAAAATATATTAGCGTGTCCATGCTATAACATTATGGACACTTTTCAGCACATTTATCAGTCTGATCAGTCCCTAAAGTTGTATAGTGCTTAATTCTTCTGAAAGGTTATTTTTTTAAAGCATTGTCACAGGGAAACTGGATATCTTCAAAATTTCTTTCCTCTGAAATTCACAAGGTATTTCTGTTAGAAATGCCAGAAATCAGGACCCGGTATGCAAATGAAGTACTGCAAAGTAAAGTGGGGTGTGAACTTGCAGTACATGGGTCTCTCCAGCGTAACTGGAGAATGTACCTCATGCAGGCTCTCCCCCAGCAGGAAACCTGTTACACCAGCCTTCCGGCAGGGCAAGAACCCCCACTCAGGTAAGTACCATGGAGTAGCTGATGTGCTGTAACACACACCCGGCTTTCTCTCTCAATGTTTTATGTGCCCATGTCCATTATAGCACCCTGTCACCTAGTGCAATGAGATACCCTAACAACCAGCCTGAGCTTCTTTTTGAGGTAAAAATTCATCACTGAAACCGTGTGCCTTGCAACAACTCACAAAAACACACACAGCTTTTGACATTTCTGGGCTTTTGATCAGTCAAAGCAGTTATCTGCTTTAAATTAATTTTCAGTAGTTAAATGAATTTTCTAGGTAAGAGACATTATGCAAATATTTAATGTTATTTAGTCACACCTCAAAAATAATATTGTTAAGCAAACTTGAACACAGGTGTGGATTGTATCCTGATCCAGACCTCCCTGAATACACTTAAAACCAAAACTCTGTTCTGTGGGCACTGGATGGATACTGTGATTATGTTGATATCAGCACAGTAATTAAATACTGCATATCTTTGAAACCCAGTCTGCAGTATCTTGTCTCTTGAGTCATTTCTGACACTCCTCTTTCCCACTGTGTGGTTTAACAGTTTCCCACAAACATGTTAACTTATCCATTAAAGGATAAGTTACCTTACCCTACCTATTTGTAGATGCAGGCGGCCACTTGCTTAAGACACCTCCAAAGCATTCTTCTCTCCCTCCTGGATTGAGCTATAGACAACAGAGCTACTATTTCCTTCAAGACCACCTTCTCAACAGCTGCTAGAAAAGCTACTTTCCACCTCACCAAAAATCTGGCTGTACCGGTCAGAAAGTCCCATCTGGTGCTGCCTTTGCCCTCCTCAGGTCACACAACAGGACTGCAGTTGTGTGATTTTAGACCCCATGGCTATCTCCAGAGCACTGGGTACACAGCATAGGGACTGTGTGAAGAACGTGATGTGGTCAGGAACATGTGTGCTCAGTAAATCCATTCTTGGCACACAGTCCGCCAGGAAGGCTGAAGCCAGTGACAGAGCCCATTTCCAGCAGCAGCTTGAAGCAGCACAGAGGGATGCCCTGCACTGGGCTTGGACCCACAACACCCACAAAGTGCCCTTGAGGAGGGGGCATGTCTGCCTCAGAATGTATTTCTCCAAACCAAGCCATTGCCACTCTGAAAGTCTCCCAGACCCCTGAAGAGAACAGATTTTCCTTTAAATTAACGCAACTGGACACAGCTATGCCTCTAGAGCCTGCCAAAATTGCTCTGAATACAAGTAGGACAATATTCCCTTCTGCTGTTTCCTTCATGCTGATACACTTTAGGTTGTGCATCCATAGAGACATCTCATCATAAAACTATGCATTCATTTCTCAAGGCACACAGAAAACAGCTGAGGGAAAGGAATTGTATGTTTCAGTGCATCTAATTTCAAAACAAACATACATGCATCAACAGAAAGCCTTTACAAGGGAAACATGCACAAAACATGACCTGACATATTTATCACCTTCTTGTGTTGATGGGTGGGCATCTGCTCACCTGCCTTTGACAGCATTTGCCAGGCAATAAGGAATGAAGTAAATGGCAGGTTTTATTTTATTTTTTTAATCACTTTCTACCCTACTCTTACAATAATGAAAATGATTGTGTCTGTTCCCTATTCTGGGCTAATAAATCTTAGTGTAACTTTAAAGTTACAGTGATATGTAGTCTCTCACCACATAGTGGTTGCAGTCTGGCTTGAAACAACTAGCTTTCAGGCAACATAGGTACAAATGCATAAGTATTGAGAGAATTGGCCCAATCTGGTTTACCACCCAAGCAAGTCCCACCTGCTGAACAAGATCTGCCTCTCCTTATATTAGAATCCGAGAAAGCAAGGCACTTAAAGTAGGACCCTTATTATACATTTGTCCAAATAGTTTTACATGCACCTAAGCAGTATAAAGTGTAACGCAATTATGCTTTCATCAGATACAAGTGTGAGACTTTTTTTAGTTCATATTCTAAATTTGGCACAACTTGCTACTTTATGTCAATAAAATACATCATTTTTTGTATTGATGTCTGCTTAATTTGCAAATTCAGTAGATACACATGACACTCAAAGCATAATGAATCATGCATTTTTATAATAAATCCAATGGTGAATGTAAAAATCACTCTTTGATCTTTCTTCTAACAGCCCAGTTATTCCTGGATTTATACATAGTAAGTGTTTACGGATTACTTTCAATTAAACAACCTGTTTTACTTTCTCTTCTGTTATGAAAGTAAACCATTTTTAGGCTACAATGAAATAACGCATGGCTCAGTACTCCTACGTGAGTAGGTGGACACTTAAGCTCTCGATCCTTGGTTTGCACTACTGTTGCTGAAAGACTGCCCCAAACCCAGGAAACCAACTTTGTTAGGACTGGACAAAGATGACCAGCATATGGAAGTTTAAACAAGCACTACAAGCATTTTGCCATTTTTCTGCTCATTCTGCCCTAATAGCAGTACCAGAACAAAAAGCAACAATTTGTTAACTTGCGCTATTCCACAAATTTCAGCAATAAAAGAAAATTTCATGTTGCTGTTACAGATCATGGATCCGAGATGAAACATCACAGGATACACAAATGTGGAGAGCAAGGAAGAAAATAAGCTACAGCAATGGTTTGTGGCAGCTTACACCTTTAACATACTCCAGTAGTTTACTCATTTCCTCATTATTGTACAAGTGTCCTTTCTAGCCCGCTCTGCAGCCACGAGAGCTTTACAGCTCCCTAACGGCTCTCTCGCACCCCTATCTAGGGCTGAACACCTCACTACCCAGTTTTTCTAATCCCTCACTCTGGTTGTTTTGTCTTCCCTGTTGTGTCACTTCTTGCTCCATCACCTGTGCTGCTGCTGTTTCTCTGCAAGTTGGGGTAGTGAGGAAAGGAGAGAGAAAGGCTGGGAGAAGTTGGAATGATGAATAGAGGCAGCATTGCTCCAGCTCTTCCATAACATTATGGACAGATTGTTTGGAAGCAGTTTTCCTTCTTTCTTGAAAAATGTGCTTTGGTACCCATTTTCTTTGGCAGTTTTCTCAGAAATTCGTGTGAGCCATCCTGCAGAGGGCAATTTATATTTGCAAGCACAGATGAAAGATATTACTGGATTTCAAATGTGGATTGCAAATTTATGTTCTGATGAACTGTAAGTGCCATTTGTTCCACAAATAAACACCCACCGATTGCAGAAAGCAATAGGGCTCTTTCATACCCGCTATTATGTTGCTACAATTGCTTGCACAGGGATACAAACACAACTCATATTTCTCTGAAGTTACTTAATTAAAATATAATGCAACCTCTAGATCTTAGTACAGAATTAATTCAGTAGACTCTTTGCTTGCAGAAAAATATTGGCCACCATATTGTAATCTATGCAACACCTACACTGCGAGATCTGCTTTGTTCTGGACACTCAGAAGAAAGGACAAGATGCCTCGGCTGTGATTTAATTAAGTTTCCATTTTATTAACTTGCTACGTCTGGGAAATATCAACAATAGCTTGCATGAGGCTGACTGAAGCTCCCATCAGCTGTGGAGAACTGCTGTTTCTCACTCACATTCACTACTGTGCGTTTCCTACATGTTACTTGGACCCTGCCAGAATGAGACATTGTGAGCCAGTTAATTAAAGCAACAAGGGTGCTCTCTCCAGATGTGAGAATTTTTACAGTATGTCTCACCCTGAAACAGCCTTGGGTTACCTCTGTGTAACCAAGAGATTACACAGGAACTGAGCATCTCCGCTGCCAATCTAGGTGTCCTCCTGACAGGCAAAATTCTCCACTATTAATCTAGAAGCTAGAAGGAAAAGGGTCTTTGCAGTGCTAAAGTCAGGAAGCCCCTACTGAAGGGGTGACAGAAAGCCAGACCAGTGGGATTTCCCTTCCGCCCCTGAGGTAGCACACCAACATCCAGGGTGTTCCACTCACCTTACATACCAAGCCATATATCAAAGAGAAAAATTTGAAAGGGATATTCCTTTCCCCGCATTCAAGCGCAGCCCTCTACCTGAGCACTGCAGAAGTCACACTGAAAATGAACTCCCGAGTCCTCACCCCAAAGAAGTTAAAATTGCTTTAGATGCACTTACTGCCCCGTAACTGCCCAACCTAACTCAAAGACCATATAGAAGTTAAGATACTTACAAAACATGAATGTATGTGCATATACAGACATCTTCAGCTTAAGATATCTTAAGCTATGTCTGAAATCATTAGCGGTAAATAATGCATGTAGGTGTTCAAAGCAAGCAATTTCAGTGATTCAGTTCCAGCTAGCAAAAGCAGGGATTTTATACTCCAGCCTACTGTAATGAAATACTACAAAAAAGAAAGATTTCTAGAAAAAAAAATAAAGCTTAGCAGTAGTTATCTTCTAATTGGAGTAATGACTATAAATGATTAAAAAAATTCTGCATAGCTGCTAAAGGTAAGGCATGCAGCAAATCTCCAGTCCAAATGGCATCTTGTTATGTGGAACTTCAAACCAAGTGGAACAAACAATGGTTAGAGGCATGTTATGTTCCGCATAATGCTCTTTTGTATCTATTGTTTAGCTTATATACAGATCCATCTTGAATCTAGTTAGCTAGTAATTAAAGCTCTGCAAAATTCAGTTTTGTTTGAGACACTGCTGCAATACACACCAATTCATTTCACATGCTTTTGCAGTGGTCCTATTTTGTTTATTTGCCATTACTTGAACACAGACATCTTGTATTTCAATTTGAATTTACAAGATATATTACCTTTACTTCTTGTGGCTGGTATGAGAGACTTGCGCTTGAAAAATAGAACCAGTTTGATACCTGCAACTGACTATTTCATGATATTCACATGATATTAATTTCATTATTTTCCTAGAAAATTTATGTACCAGCACTGCTGCTAAAGTGTCCATTAACACAGGTCCCTTTGTGAATTAACCTGAAAAGCTATTTGAATTCTGAGTAGAATTTTATTATGAATACTTTACATCGCATACACTAATTTTGCAATTAGAACTAAATAATTCTCTTTGTTTCTTTTAACTAGTTTCGAGGACACTAAACATCTACTGAAACAATAGATTGTTTTTCCTAAGACTTAGTTAATGTCCTAGTTTATGACACTACACTTATTTTGGGGATTCCAAATACATTAGTTAACATCAAAATGCAACTCAAGTAAGTCTTGTACCCAAAGTAAACTCTATTGAAAAAAATTTAAGTGTAAAAAGCATGTGATAGAAACAGCCCAACAGCCCCAAATTAAGATCGACATTTTTCTCCTGTAAGAGCTGAGTAAAGAAAGCAATTTACAAAACATTCTTTACTGCTGGTCTTTGCAGTTCAAGTAGCCAAAGTGAAAACAAAGAGCTCTGGAAAGCACCTTTCTCACTCTAGTTTAGAAAACAACTAGGCAATGAAATCTGAAAACCTTGCAGCTTTGCCCAGGATGTTAGCTTTTAAAAAAGCTTTTGATTTTATCCGGAATAAGCTTCTTTCAACGTACCAGGTTATGCCAATATAATCAAGAACATATCAACAGCACCAGCAGGTTCTGTTATCTAATCTAACTACAACATTGATACAGGAGAAACATCTCTCAGTCTTCCCACTGTGAACACCAATAACATGTCAAACTATCACCAGAAATAGATCTCCCAATCAAGGTTTGTTTACAAAATAAATGCATTTGATGCACCCCACACAATCCCATTAGTTTCCATGTAGTATCTTGTATAACCAATAAAATCATCCTCCAGCTTTTCCCTATCTGCTCTGTGCATTGATTCTAACTTCCTCAGCATTCTCCTATTTATTGCATTATCTCCCCAAAACTAATATAGCAGTTCCTCAAAGTTTTAAGATACCATTAAGTACTTAACATCTTTCACAATCACATTGTCAGCCATTACATTTGCACACTGAAGTCAAACAAGCCAGAAGCTACTAAACCCAATTCAGATCATGAAGTTATGAAAACAGCATTGCTCCCTGTGCTTTCAGACAAACCTGGGACAGAGGAAGAAGAAGGCAGCACACTAGAAGCTCTCATTACCACCGCCAGTCTCCTTCCTTCATCCCTCTTCTCTCCAGAAGTTCTCCGCATCTGGCTGCTACACTGAGAACATACCACACAATTTGAGATAACAGAGATAAAAGGACAAGATTGGCCAAAATCTACAGGCTAGGGCAAGGTGTTATGTGAGTGTCTTGACAGCCTCCCCATCTTTTATGCAAAGGCAGGCTGAACCCTGCCTGAAGGGGAGGGCAGGTGCTGTGCCAGTCCCATAAACAGGACTGCACGTCCCGAGAGCTGCAGAGGCAACTGTCTGAACAGGCTGCTGCAATCAGAACAGCATGTACACGCCTGGGGAAGCTGACTCACTCCAAGGTTTCTGTGCAGGTTGAATAAAGGAGTGGAAGACAACAAGAGAACCTTACTAGCACTGTCTGAGATTTGAGGGAGAAGCACAGCATGTGACACGGGGTCCGGAGGAGGTATCAAATTGGATAATCTGCTGACAACCCTTCCTGGGGCCCCATGGGAGTTCCAGTGGGAATGATTTTCCTCAGGCTGCAACTATTTGAAGAAAAGTGTTTTGAAGACAGAGTTGGTCTACTTGAGCCATCCTACATTCTATAGGCAGAGCTAACCCTACACATGATCTTTTGGTTTAGCCTAGCTTGAAATCCTGAAGCTATAGCTATTGTGCAGAGACCTCTCCTAACAGGCCATCAGATGTCCCCTGAACTCCTAGGGTAGAGTTGGGAAGAGTATCAGCCTGTAAGCTCATGCCAAACCTGTCTTTGCAGTCAAAGCCTGAAGTAACAAAACACAAAACCATGTTAATATTTGAGAATAAAAGGTCACATGCCTCCAGATTGCAAGATTTCCTGAGTAACAGCCTGTCCTACATCTGCCTTGGCCTAAAGACAATCACAGGAAAAAATTAAGGAAATAATCTCCCTGCAGCAGGTCAATATAAGCAACACACAACTACCATTGCAAATACTGTCTTCCATTTTCCTCCATTTTTACTGGATTTTCTCTGCTCTAGCTGAGAGTTGAGCATGTCCAATCTAATTTTCAAAAGACACCAGTATCTTGTTTCTGTATGGCTGAGTATCACCCATCAGTAGCAGAGAATCTCAAAGTAACTTCAAGTAATTCCACAGATGTGCTCCACAGGAATAGAAGTAGAAAGATCTCTGCCATACCCAATCTGACAAGAGTAAGAAAGTTCACCCAAAATTTCTGTTTCCACCTAGCCATCCTGAGTTCCATGCTTAACAGAATTAAGAACAGTTGACAGATCTAATTAAGTCATCATGGGCATCTTATCCTCATCTTTTAGTAGGTCATCAAAAGAAAGTACCACTTACTTTGTATTATGGTAGTATGGACAGAACATAATATAAAGTCATTAAACACAATAGTCCCTGGCATGAAAAAACAGTCCCTCTCCCCAGACAGACTAATTGCCTAATTAGAAGATCCTGTTCTTTTTACTGCTCCTCAATCACATCACAAGAAATAAGGCAATTTGAACTTGAATATAAGCTTCATGTGTTTATGTATTGCTATGCAGGTTATTTATACATTATGCAGCTCAAAATCTAGCCAAGGTTATTTAAGCTTATGCTCCTTTGAGGTTAGCTGTAAGGGAATTAAAGGTGTTTTGTAATTTAAATTCTTCTCTCCAATAAGTATTATATATGCACCTGTCACAGAATAACTGGCCTCATTAAGAGAAAGTTACTCCAGCTGGGACAGTGTACATGTGGCCTCCTACCTCTGGGCCAAGCCAAGGACCTGTGCTGGCTATGGTATGGGAAGCTGGACTGACTATGGAAGAAGAAGACTGCAAAGTGCCATCGAGGAGCACTAGTGAACAGAGGCAGAAAGGTGAAAGGCTCACACAGGGATTCTAGTGGGAAAATGAGGACAGCTGAATGAGCTGTGAGGAATTCAGGAATAAAAAGTAGCTGAGAGAAAGGAGCTTCCTCCTCATCCCTTTTAAAAGCACTAAAGGTCACAAGGAGGTGAAGAAACCAAGTACCTATTCTCAAACAAAAAGAAACCCTGCAATGCTACACTCTAGTACCTTACATGGCTTCAAAGTCTGCTCACAGTTTAACTGAAAATAAATATTGGCTAATGAATATGAGATCAAATGTGACCTGAGACTGGTTATCAGTCATTCTGGTGTCTAGATAAAACACTGCAGGACTGTGCTTGACCAGAAAGGAGCAACAAGAGCAAGTCTGGCAGCATTTTAGCCTACCTTAAAGTTGCAAGCCATCCTGCACAAATATTATGTCTTTCTATTTTACCAGATGGCTGCTATCATAAAAGGAGTCTTTGGTCCCTGTCACAACTTTTCATCACTGTGTACAAAATACAGCAAATATTTGCATCTTTTAGCATCAGTTACAGAGAATTTGCCATCATCTCTGGTGTGTACAGTAACATGATTGGACAGATAAATATTGCTTTATGTCTAAGGAGATCTATCAACAATTTTTCTATATCATATCCTGTTCAGATTACAAGGTAAGCTCCTGCAGTTACGTAGTATCTGCTCTTCCCCCTTATGTCATTCTGAAAGATGCATGTATTTTATTTGTTTCATCTTGCCTTGAACTGGAAAAGAGAGTTCATTAGGGTCACAGCAATTAAGCTGGCTGTGACACAAACAGATGCTTACACAGCACCAACTTCTACGCTATCTTGACCAAGTGAAGAGGTGTTGGCACACCATGAACAGTATTACCTGCTGACCAAACACTGCTGCTCCGCTGCAGCCATGCACGCCGTGGGAAGAAAGGGTTGCACTCCTCTGTGTGGAGTTTCCATTGCAAAAAAAACCTTCCTGAGTTAGCAATATGGATACTAATCCTAAAATTAAATTAAAATGTATATCCACATTATTGCAAGTCTGAAGTTTATTTTCTTCCTGTGTACAGAATTGTAGGCCAATAATGTGAACCAGATAGCATCACGCCCACTGCTACAGCTCTGCAGAAGTAGGTGGTGTTGGTGATAATGGATGGCAGAATCACACTAAACATTGTAATCATGCTCCCAGAATTGCAGTACCTGAGAAGTGCAGTTAACACCAAGAATATCTTGCCAAGAAGATGCCAGGAAATTTAACAAGTACGGAACTTCAAAACTTTACTTTTTCAAAAGCAGAGTACTGTATCCTCACAGAACCACTGGCGGGGCACATTTTATAACTGCTAGAATGTTTTGTTAAGCAGGTAAAAATTGAAGTGTGGAACTAACAGCTGCTATAACACTGACATACCCAAGATAAGGCTAGTTTCTGGTATTAAGAATACAACACATCTCATACAGTACAACTAGTAAGCACTGACTGAAATCCACCCATTTACACAGACTATTACCACATCAAACTCAATCATCAGCTTGCAGTTAACTAATTAAAAGCTTGTGTTTAAACTTTCAAGTTGCCAGAATTAACAGAAATCTTAAGCAGTCCCCATAAAGATCAAATTAAAACAGTCTACAACACTCAACAGAAGTCCTCCAAGTGTTTCTCGTGACTCTAATTTCTAAATCTTGCTGTTGTTGCTCCCATGCAAAAGGACAGAAAGCAGGTGGTTTACAAATAAAGACATAAAATTAATTGCTTCCATTTACCTTCTCCAAGGAGGAAGCCCAGGTAACAGGGAAGTTCCTCACTTTGCTGCAGAGTTAACTAATCTGGCTGATGAAAACTCCTTACTTACTCATAAGCCTGCAGATTCATAAATCTGCTTATGTCAAATTCTGGAAAAGATTCTTGCAAGATTGTCTATCCATCCTAAATATCACCTGTCACCTCAAACAAACACACAGTTCTTTTTACTGTTACTGATGGACAAGGTTACTACCATGCAGGCAGGCCCAATTTGAGTCACTCATTTAAACTTGTTGCTCTGGAATTCAGACCCAAACACTGCTGCACCATTGTGGCAGACCAGAGACGGCAACAGACACCACATCCTTGTAGCCTGTGCAAAAGCAGTACCTGGTCAGGTTTTCCTGGAGACAAAGCTTTGCCGGATTTAGGAATTTTCTATAGTATAACCTTGCCACAATAGTTCAGCCATGCTGAATGTTCTGTCAAGCACTGTCCTAAGAAGTCCGCATTAGACACTACTGTTGGCACACACTAAGCATTAAGGTATTTTCTCAAGAAACAGCATGAAAGACAAAGAAGTTAAATATCTGCTTCTGGTCCATACATAAAGCAAGGTCTTTACCTATTAAGAAAGGGAACAAACCCCCTCTGTGACTAATTACCAACCCCTTTCACCTCTTCTTAGTTCTGCACATGGAATAAAGTCCTTCAGGCAAGTCTGAGACCTACAACTATGTTCCACGCTTGTCATCTCCCTCCTTCACTCTTTAATTGTTCTGTATTCTCTTCTAAATTTTTATTCTCTCTGGAACTCACACATTGAAACCAAGTTTAAGGTCTAAGCAAAGAACACCACCTTCTCTCCAGTGTCTCACTGGATTCTTGTGGAAAAGTTATTTTGTAATTCTGTCTCATATCTACTCGCATTCCTACTTAGGCCCTCCCACTGTGAGTATACAGTGCTCTTTTCCTAAGGTTAAATGCTAAAAATACTTATTTTGTCTGATTGCCTTTTAAAACTGTTTTGTCTGAAAATCAGTAGAAATAGATATTATAGTAGCAAAGGAAAATGTTATGACAGCAGGAAATGAAATATAACAAGGAATTCAATGCATCTGCTCACCTTATAATTCAGGAAATAGAACAGGCAACTGTACATTATCTGAAACTGCACAGAGAAAAGCTGTTTTACAGTCAAGTATTTAAGTAAACAGATATTTTTCTTGATCTAGCATACCAAATACAGAAAACTAGAAGATAGAATTTGCACCCAGAAGTACCACAATTATGTTTTATATCAGATGTGGTGCTGATGCCCTCAGCTGTGCTGTGCAGGCCTCAGTCAGGAGAGCTGCCGACGCCATGGCAGGCAGCTGCAGGCCCCACGTCCCGCACCAGCGCCCAGGGATGGACAGAAGCTCCTGGCCCAGCACCGACAGCCGCTGGTTGGACACCAGAGCGGGCATACACCTCTGCTTTGCAGTTTCTGTAGTGTAGTGTAACCTTCAATTACACTATTGCAGAAGTAGAACATCCTAAGTATGCAACACGGCCTAAATCCCATGAAACAGTAATGCTGGTAACAGCTACAGTAGTGCCTCTTTCAGGAGGAAAAATGGAAGCGAGCAGGAATTATTCCTGGGCAATAACTGAAGCTCTTTGACAAGTGACTTACCTGTTAGCACAGCACCAGGAGGAACAAGTTCCCTGGCTGCCGGTCGGGCCTCAGAAGGGGTGCAGCTGCAGCCCTGGTGGAGGGGGCAAGTTTCTGCTGCTGAGGAAGGGAGAGCCAGGTCCAGCCATTTTCTTGTTGTCACTCTCAAAAGCTCAACAAAGCTCTGTAGAAGTTGAGACCCAAATCCCAGCTTTAGGCTTCAAGCTACATTCTCACACAAGCAGCAGAGACTGGTAAGGGCCAGCTGCTCTTCAAGGTGTCCAGACCAGCATGGCCCCTGGCTGGGCACAGTTATAGCCGTGGCTGAGGTAGAGAGAGACACACTTCCAACAAAGCTCAAAGCAGAGGCAAAGTCCCTGGGCTGAGCTTAAATAGTTCCATGAGGCCACAGGCAGGATGTGGGGAGGCCCCGGGTAAGGCTCATCAGGGCAATTAAGGGCTGTCAGGTGCCTGATGGAGAGCTACCTCCCATCAAACATCAGCTGTGAGGGTACCCTCCCACACCCAGGGACAGGTATGCAGAGTTTCTAAAATCCTGTGTTCTCCTTTCTGCCAAACCAACTCAGAGTTTCATTTTTGACAGACAGCAGGCCATGCACTTTCCTACACTATTTTCAGCTTGCCTAAGTGTTCACTGCCCTTCGTATTTTGGCATCCTAAAGTGAAGAAACACCAAACTGAGTAATTCAGTACTGGGAGTCAGTCTTTTGTGTGTGTCTAAAATGACTTTTTAAGCCAGTTCTTGCTCTGTTTGAAGTGATTCCCTCTTCTCCAAATCTCATTGAGAGCTACAAGTTTTCTGCCTTTGAGCCATCCGAATTAATGGGTACATGCCTAGTTTTGTGCGTCACCCCTCACCTTTACTGGCTGGTCCATGGCACCCCAAGTTACCGCTGCACAGGCAGCCCCTTGGAGGCACTTGCTTGGCTCAGAACCCGGCTCAGCCAGGCCCAGCCCGAGCACCCACTAATTGCCTAAGAGGAAAGTAGGTTGCGAACGAAAGCCTGACAGGCACCGTCACACAGGGTGATGAGAAGGAACTGTGGCAGTAGAGAAAGCACAAGGAAATAAATGCGGATAATTGGAATGATTTAATTTGCTAATGTTGCATAAGAGGCGTAATTAGTTCAGTAACAGTGAGAGAAGCAGAGGAATCAGACTAGTAATCACAAATAATTACGTGCCAATTACACATAGTAAGGGGTTTTTTGTTATTACTGAATGGTCAGAATTTGGGAGCTAGACCAAATAACAGACCTCACATTCTCTGTTTCAGTCACTTGTTCTTTCCTACAGCAGCAAAGCCTCTCTACCTTTTCTCTGGTAAAAAAAAGAAAAATGAAAAACCAAGATAAAACGAGATGTGATGTGCATCCAAATTGGACAGTGTTCTTATCAGGAAAGATAGACTTCTAGTGTCTTTCCAAAGCTTCCTTTCCGTAGCCAAAATCTTTGTCTTGTCCACACTGTCACTACCATCTGCCAGCAGCCTCCTCAGCTCATAAGCCATCTGCCAGCCACTGACCTAGAGCTTTGCCTGCTCTCACTGCCATGCTTGCCTAAGCTTCTGCATTTTCCGATCTCTCACTATCCTCCTACCCGGCTCTCACACATCCTCCCAGAAGAACTGATCCAGACAAATATTACTAAGCCAACAAGAATGGAAGGAGTTGAATACTGATTGTCTCACTTGTGTAAAAAAACCCTCTTTTTACTTTTTCTAGTTATTTCCTTGGTAGAATAAAATATGGACTATTCATTTTGAGTTGTTCTGCAATAACAAATTAATACAGTACTAGAATAATTCACTATTCAACATGAAGCATGAATTAGTGGATTTGAATAGATTCTTTCTTCTTGCTTACAAAATAAAATTAAAAATCAAGAAAATCAAGGCCTACATTTTATTGTTATACTACATTACACTGGTCAGAGATCTGCCCTCATATTTGACAGTCTTTAGCTGGGTGAAACAATGATCTACTTGGATTCTAAGAGAGACACTTCTACTTTAGTTTACTGCCATTATATAAAGTTATAACAAACTAAGAAAATACTGTATATAAAGTCATACGATGTCACTGCCACCACCACTGAAGTTTGAAATTCATATCTACTGAGGTAAAATTTTGTCCAAATCTGAAATGATATATTTAGGAATATGTTAACAGGTTTTGTGTTTTTCAAGTTAGCACAGAATAGAAAGGTGTTCGTAACAGTCTCCACTCTGATTCCCACATGTTCATAATAGCATTTAATGAGGTTCATTATATTTTGCTCCAATGGAAAAAGGGCAGATTTTCAATTGCAGATAATACACTACTGCTATGAAATTAAGTATCTGGAAATCCAGATCATGTTTATTTTCCCTAACCTAAGAAAGTACCAAGTACCCCTTTTCTCAGAAATCTTTTACAGAATAAACCACAGCCAACTCTAGCAAGTAATATCACCATTCCTGCAGAATCCAGTTCATTGGATCAGTTCGGAAGCAGCCTGTCTAATACTAGTTTTCCTTGTCATAGTTATCTTGCAACTTACTTCTAAACAAGGTTTTAACATTTTAGGTGTGTATTGCTCTTACCCTTTACTGAGAGAGAGTTCTAAGCAATATCTAGGTTGTCTCCAGCATTCTTTGTAGAACATCAACTCTTGAAGGTTTTGAACAAAGACTTTATAGTCATTTTTCTTAGAAGCAGGGAAAAACATAAGAATAAAATGGCATAAATGAAAAAAAAAAACTATTTTGCTAGCAGCAGTATTAGAAAATGATTTAGTCCCTGATCAGTAGCCTGCACAAATATATTATCTACTCACAAACACATAAAGAAACATGCTGTTGATGTAAGCTCATATGGATACACGTCCCTGAATCTTCAGTAAAATTATTTGGACCAGTATAACATATGATCTAGTTCTTTTGCATATTTACCTCATTTGTGTAACTTTCTGAGTATATGTTTATTATATGTTGCACAGATGAAGCTGTTTTGCTAACATGGGATGGGTGCAGGGGAATATTGCTTCTTCTTGAAGTAGGTGACAAAGCAGGGACACAGCCCATGCCTGCTGTTTTACATCGCAGTGAAGGGGTTGCAGCTGGCCATCTCCTGCATGCTGCTGCAGCTTCTCTTCTGTCCTGAAAACTCACCACAGAGTTAATTGGCTCTGAGCTGTGCACTTGAGGAGCTGCAGAGGTGCTGTGGTGCCATGCAGAGGCATTTCATGGGGAGCAGAAGCTTTTCTGCCCCTTCTAAATTTGTCCGCACACTTGCACATTGCAGTGATACCATGAGGTCTTTCCTGCATTTGTTGAGGCTTCTGCAATGGAATGACTGGCTGGGTGGATGAGGGGAGAGCAGTGGACATTGTCTACCTTGACTTCAGCAAGGCTTTTGGCACCGTCTTCCATTACATCCTCGTACATAAGCTTAAGAAGTTGGGGTTAGATGTGTGGACAGTGAGGTGGATGGAGAACTGGCTGAATGGCGGAACTCAGAGGGTTATGATCAGTGGTGCAGAGTCCAGTTGGAGGCCTGTAACCAGTGGTGTTCCCCAGGGGTCAGTACCAGGGCCAGTCTTATTCAA
Organism: Tringa tobata; assembly: GCA_033628505.1. Classification (NCBI taxonomy): domain Eukaryota; kingdom Metazoa; phylum Chordata; class Aves; order Charadriiformes; family Scolopacidae; genus Tringa; species Tringa tobata. Next base: position 3,139,911 of record JAHREE010000136.1, read on the forward strand.
CATATTCATCAATGACCTGGATGAGGGGACAGAGTGTATCTGCAGCAAGTTTGCTGATGAGACAAAACTGGGAGGAGTGGCTGACACACCAGAAGGCTGTGCTGCCATACAGTGAGACCTGGACAGGCTGGAGAGTTTAGCAGAGAGGAACCTGATGAAATTAAACAAGGGCAAGTGTAGGGCGCTGCACCTGGGGAGGAATAACTCCATGCACCAGTACAGGTTAGGGGTTGACCTGCTGGAAAGAAGCTCTGCAGAGAGGAACTTGGGAGTCCTGGTGGACAACAAGTTGTCCATGAGCCAGCAACGTGCCCTTGTGGCAAAGAAAGCCGATGGTTTCCTGGGGTGCATTAAAAAGACCGTGGCCAGCAGGTTGAGGGAGGTCATCCTCCCCTTCTACTCTTCCCTGGTGAGGACACATATGGAGTACTGGATCCAGTTCTGGGCCCCTCAGTTCAAGACAGATGGTCTCCGAAGGTCTCCGAGGGTCCCCGAAGGTCCCTTCCAACCCCTACCATTCTGTGATTCTGTAATACACTTGCTTAAGAAAATGGTTCTGTTTCTACCCCACATTGCCCCTTCAGATATAAAGATGTTCCATGTGGAATTCTTTCCCAGTATGTCCTCCAGAGAGGTTCTGGCACGTCAGCCTGGTAAGCTTTATGCCATTCTGTTTGCAAAGCTGTTGTGATGCTTGTAATTTTTTTCTTATGTATTTTCCTTTAGAGATTGTTTGCTGTTTCTCCCTCTGTCTGATCCAAGGGAATACTTACGTAGGTCCTGAGTATTCCCTGGGAGAACCTAGAAGGCAGAGTTAGAGGGTCAGAAACCTTATTTACAAAACTAATGAGAAAGTCCCTTGGCCTTTCCCTGATCCGCGGCAGGAGCTCTGGTTCAGTTGGTTTCTGTGCTGTTTCAGCCGCTGGGAAGTGTACAAATGAATCATGATCCTGAGTTCAACAGATTTTTATCCTATACCTCTCCCCTTTGTCCTGTGGCAAGACACAAGCATCTCCTTGGTTTGCAGAGAAACTTGTGATTCTTCTGCAGAGAGTATGTTGCTTTTATTTCCCTAAGGATCACAACTATGGCCTTTATGTTGCTTTCGGGTGCGTGAAATGCTTCAGGCGTCCGACCCCAAGTCAGCTCAGATAATGGAACTCAGATATTGAAAAGGAATGAAAAACCCAAATTATTCAAATCCACTGCACCGAGTAATTCACAATTCCTTCCCCATAGCTCTATTGGCAGTTGGAGTTTTCCTGTGTGCATGGGAGGAGGAACAGATTTAATTGGAGGGGGCTTCCATTCTAAAACTATCTACATTTGTAGAAGGCAGGCAGCATGATCTAATGCAGGAGGAACTGCGGGGGCACCCAGGAGAACTTACATACCTCAGTTTCCTATCTGTAAAATAATAACATTTTACTAAAGAAGTCAATGTCAACCTGATTTATCTGCTGCTAAGGGAGTTATACAGCAACTAGTACTTATATATTTAATTGTTCCACAGATGGAAGCAAAACAAGTGACATTTCATACTTGGGTGCTCCAGAAATTTGTTTTCATCATGCAAACTACTTGAAAGGCTCTTCTCCTGTTATAAAATACCAGCATATACAAGTTTTCTCCGTATCTTAATTTAATATGGATAATTTCTTTAGTACTTCATTGTAAAGATTAAGGTTAATAATCTATGAAGCATGCAGAGCCTTTTATTCTATACCTCCTCGATAGAAAGATGCCTTTTTCACCTAGATGCCCCTCGTAGGACAAGGCCTCACTGCCTGTCTGCACAGCGGGTTCCCCAGTGGGGAACTATTCCTTCCACGGAGAAACACAAGTAGTGAATTATAGCACATCAGTGCTCTGAAGGTCGCAGTGGAAGGACCTGCCTAGGCACTTTCCTTTGCCCACCATGACTTGCTGTGTATCATTCAACACACTGTTCAGGATTCAATGTACATATAGAAAAGGGAATCTGTGCCTTAAAGAATTAAGGAGTTTTAGGGTTTTTTAATTGGCTATTAAAGCTTGCAATTTGAGACATGAAAGCCTACAGGTTATTAAACTCTATATTAGTTTTGCAAAAAGTACCGTTCACACAGGCAAAAGATTTTTCGAAGTGTGCTACAACAGCCATTTCTACCCACCATCATCTGTGGGTCAACATACTGGGTCTTCACTCATACATTTTTCAAAATTGCTTTGGAAGCCTTTACTTCCATCCTTGTTTCACTGGGCGTTTGAACACGGAAAAACACAGTGCCAAATTCCCCACGATCTTCAAAAACGTCCAAAAATACTCCTCAAAACACTTCAGAGTACAGAGGTAACTAAAATAAGATACAGACCTGGTGTAATATGAAGTGGTTGCCAATTAGTTTCAGAGAAATAGTCTTAGTCAATTCAGAAAGTTTCCCCTGCTTAGTGAAAGATTTTGCTTTTCCCTTGAGGACCGCAAGACGTAAGGAAGCTTCACTGCTGGCTCTGGCTTTGGCCATGCAAGGGGCACACACACTGAATTTCAACAGAAGCCTTTAGCTCCACTGTCAGTATTTCTACTTTAAGAAGCAGAAGCAGTCTCCTTCCAACATTCACTTAGCTAGCATCTACCTGAAGCTTTACAAGAAAAAGACAGCTAGATCAGGCTTCAGAGTGACATGTGTCACACATTTCTCTCACAAGCGAGAGAACAAGGGAAGCATTTATAGAGCACTTGAGCTCAGAGAGAAAAGTGGCATTCAGGACATCTAGTGTTAAATCCTAGAGTTAAGCAAATCGCTCTCCAGGAAGTTTGATGCAAACCATGTGACACAGAAGTGCGGGTAAGGGAAAGGAATATCTTTCTTTCTTGCCAAAATGCAAACAAAAGTATAAAAATGAGAAATAGTAAAACCTTTTCCGATTCTGGCTATTAGAATCATAGAATGGTTTGGTTTGGAAGGAACCTTAAAGATCATCTAGTTCCAATCCCCCTGCAATGGACAGGGACACCTTCCACAAGACCAGGCTACCCAAAGCACCTTCCAACCTGGCCTTGAACACCTCCAAGGATGGGACGAGAAGTAGCAGGAAGCCAAGTAACACATGGAAACTGCCGCTCGGTGACAGACCCCACACCATCCCAGGCACAGTCTGCTCTGTGCCCCAAAACAGTAAGGGACAGAGGCACTCCAGAACCAGGTGTTTGCACAGGCAGGCTGGGTTTATCAAGCACACAGAGGCTTGCAGAAGAAAAGCACTGAGAGAAAATAATACAAACTTGAAGCCAAATCTTATGATTTGATTCAAGTGAGAATAGTCTTTCTCTTCAGAAAAAAAGAGACAAAAGAAACGCCCATCTATAATTTCACTCTTTTTGCTTGATAAGTCTCTTTTTTTTCCAGAGAAACAAGTCTACATGGCAGAAATGTGGTAGCTGCCTAAAAAAGAAGTTGGAACTAAGAAAATAACGTGATAGAATTGGCCCCTTGTGCCAAAATAACCACAATGTGCTGGCTATTTCTATCATTTTCTTCATTCTTAAAACAAATTTAATACTATTTTTAGAGAATAAAAAGTTAGGATATGAATTACGAAATAATAATAACAGAAATTCCCTGCTCAATTATATTTCAGCTCTCAGGTAAATCACAGGTTTTGCTTTCACAGCACAGCAGCTGGCTAGTGCTTTTGGCACAACTCTCCACGGAAATCCAACGGTTGGTTCCCATGTGAACTTATACATGAACCTAAAATGCACTTTTTGCAAGTATTCTTCCTAGTAAAATTTGCTCACCAATGGGCTCACATAAAGCTAATGTGAGTTATGGGAGTATTGTGATAAATTCATTTCAATATCTGAATTGGGATCTAAAATAGATAAAAAGGGCAAACCAGATGTATTACATCCACTGTGAACAAAGTCATTTGAGGGAATAACAGCTTTATGTTTATTCAAACATAACCTAACCAATTATTCTTAAAATGTCAACAAAATCTTAATCTGCTCTGTGGGGTACCATGCTCAGAAGGTTTCATTTAACTCTGACTAGAAGCAAGAGTGTTAAACAGCAGAAATCACTTGGTATGGCCACAGTTACCATGACAAAGTTGAGCTGGGCATGGAGAAATTTTATCATTTAACAAACATTCTGCCAAGACCTCAACAGGTCCAAAACTGACCTGTTAAAACAAGATGTTAGCAGATACTGTTTCTGTTATCTTTTTACTTTCCTTCATTTTTTCTCCAGCTGTTTCACACAAACTCCTCTGATTGTAGTCTTCGGTCCAAAGCCAAATCCTATCCCTGTAAGGTTAAACCGAAAAAGCAGGCTAAAGAAAGCACACTTCCAGCTCTTTCCCTAGGCTTTTTGTGTTCCTTCCACCTTCTTCATAAGGTCTCACTTTTAGTATGTGAACAGTATCCTCTTTCCTAGGCCTCAAACTGGGAGTCTTTCCTAGGCCTTTGAATGCCTACTTTTCTCTTCTGTTTTAGTCTTTCCCTGGCACTTTCATTATACCGCTTCCATACAGACATAACTTTTCCCTGGAAAGCAATATGGAGCAATTCCCACCATGATCCTCCCTTTTCTTGCTTCTTCTTTAGCTGTATTATAACCTTTTATCCTACAACTCCCACCCACTTCCAGCATGTGACTTTGATTCCCTCCCAATCACCAGGGCCACCTTAAAAAGTATCCACTGTGTAAATTGCTTTAATCTGAAGAGACGTCAAAGCTAATAAACCTAACTGTCCTTTCAAGTGTCTAAAATCTTGATGCATTCAGCACAGTGAGAGAAATTCAGATCTTTAGCTTTAAAGCAACATTATTTCTCAAAAGATGGCAACTTAAAATGTAGGTCTACAAGGCCAAAAGAAGTAATGGGAGTGACTAAGGTCTTAATCTGCATCTAGCTAAATACTCCTCTAACTTCTCTCCAAAGAAGTAGAAAAGACACAAAAGATACAAAGCAACATCTTGAATAGCTTTCAAAAACAGTAGAGAAAAATAGAAGATTTTCCCTGAAGACTGGCAAGGGAGGAAGATTCTGGAAGTCAGTGCATCCATAAAGGGCAATAAGTGAAGAAGGTTTCACTAGAACAACAAACAGCTAAAAATCTAAGAGCATTTGAAAAGGAAAGACTTTTGATATGTTTGTTACTCATGTCTCCACCCATCGCATAATCTCTAATCATTAATATAATGAAAGTCTCTGCTGTTTCAAGGAGCTGACTACTCAAGTTGGCCAAAAGGGAGAAGTTGATATGAGCAGATGGTAAAAACTGTAGGTGCCCTAGGAAAGATAGATTACCAAGAATTTATGATATGGTAATTCTGTTTCTCTGAGTCACAGCAATGAATCTACATTTTTAGATCGAGGACTCATTGTATGTCTTATGCTCAAAATACGTCAGGTTGGAACATTCAAAATATATAAATTAAAAGCCATATAGTGACATCGTTGATTTAAGAACCTGAGGGCCAAACCCATGCTGTCATAAAAAAACCCCTACCACTACTTACTATCTTCAAATGTGAAATTGAGATATATATATTGTCATTTAATGTAAAATTCCCTTGAATCAGCTTTAATAAACAACTAGAGTAATATAAAAATGGGTTTTAAAATGCGTATGAAACAAAGCTGCAAGAAAGACAAAGAGAATATAAAGGCTGAGTAGAAGAAAACTTCTGAAAAAGATGACTGCGGTCATTGGGTCTGATTAACACAGGGCATCAATAGTCTGATGGGGAGAGCACAAGAATGAGGCTCAGGAGACAGGGAGGTGTATTTCGTTCTTTGTTGCCTTAACTGTAGTGAGGTCATGTCATGTCTCAATGCCTCAGCTTCCTCACAGAGAAAAAAGGAATAAAGACACCGAAACTCTTAATGAAGTCTTTAGAAATCTACTGATGAAAGAGCTTGGTATTACGACTTCTGCAATATCTCCAACTCGTCCAGGAATGGATCTTCTGAATTGGTCAAAGAGGAAATGAAAGGGTTAAAAAGAAATAAATCACGAGCTGGGCTAGATAATCTTTAAAGGTCGCTTCCAACCCAAACCTTTCTATGATTCTGTAGCTTAACGCATCCACAGAGATGCAACATGTACCAGACACTAGCGTGAAGCAATAGAAGATTAAGGTAAGAATTTCCCCACAGGAGCTGTGTCCCAGGTCTGTTTCTCTAGGTCCCAGTACACAGTGGCCAGTGCCTCGGGCAAGCACTCCTACAGACATTGCACTTGGCTGTGCAGAGTTCTGTCTTGCATTTTTTCCGCGACCTACTACCTAAGGCATGAGGTCTCTTGTCTCTTTTTGCAGCATTTGACAGCCACAAAGCAGTTGTTTTAAAGGCCTCCTGGAGCACTAAATCCCTCAACTGGAAAGCAGATCCCTACAGAAACTCAAAAGAAGTTAATGACAACGTTTGCTTCTCTCAGCCCCTGTTGGTGGGTTTATTATCATTGCTGTTGTTCTGATATGTCATAAGAAGCTACATGCACCAGGAACTTGTTTGATGGAATTTTCTTTCTTGGCTTCCAGCAGAACCTTTAGCCATCGCTCTACCCAGACCGCTAAGAGCATGCAGGGACTTGTAGGGGATTGGTGTTCCTATTTATCAGTGGCCAAAGTCGCAACAACCGCAATGGGAGGATTTGTCTCTTGGCAGTAGAAGCTTTATTTCTCTCATTAGCCTGCTAGTGAAAAAAGACTCCAATCAAATGTAAATATACAGATACATCCAAACCAGATGCTTTCAAGGCTCTGTATTCATAAAAAAAGTTCACTGCTAGTTTTAAAAGATTCATCATTGTTTCCAGAGCTGAACAAATAATTCCTGAGTAACTTATTCACTAAATTCAGCCTACTTTGGTTCAAAGATGATCAATGTGAAGATCATAATTTCCTCAAATGTATTACTCTTTGAATGCGATGAATATGTTAGCACATGCTTTTCTCTGTGTATCTTGATAATCCACCTATAAACTGTATTCTTTGCTGCGATTTGTCAAAGTAATCAGATGGCACTTAGTGTTTGATCAGTGAGTGTGAAGGCACTGCCAACAACCAAGATCATTTCCATATTTGTGTCCATGACACTGTAACACTCAATCTGATAATCCGGAAGGTGGAATGTGAAAAGTAAAAATGGCATCAAAACAGAAAACAAATTTATTTTAAAACTGATACACTTTACAGAGATGCAAAGTGTACGGCTCAGAAGAAAAAGTTACATGCAAATTTCAGACACCTTTTCTGCTTTCCAAATTTAGGTATCAAGGACAGTATGTTTTTTTCACTCTGCTGTGACTGTAACACTAACTCTCCAACTTAGAAAGCTCAGAGGGACAAAAGAGGTCTCCAGTTGTATCTGTGGCTATGCAAACCTTCAGCTTAATTACACTGTATTTCTACAACAACCTTTAATACCTTTTCCAGATCTAGTCTTTTATTAGTTTAATCAAACTTGTTTTAATTCAGCTGTTACAGCCTCTATGAATCCTATGATCCAGAGACCAAGGAATCAAGAACTATTTTTGTAGCTCTTAAAGAAAAGCTATAGTAATATCAGTGTAAAATCCCTAACAAAAGCTGTAGCCATAGAACTACCCCTTTTATTATACACTTCCAAGTCTTTAAATAGCAAAAAAGAACAGATGCCAAAGCAGAGCCATATGTTTTAATTGTAGCTGTATACAAGCATGATTTTATTTTTTCTGACAGAAAATCTATAACTTGAGTGGGAAGTTACTGAGTGGAATCCTCAATGCCATATTTCTGGCTAAAGAAATAAACTCCCTATAGAACATGTCAAAGTCTGAGCTGAGAGATTGAGACATTTTGATAACAATTCAATACTCGTCCCAAAACATCCAATTGCTTTGAAGTAATTGGTGGGAGGAGACAAGCTATTAATATTGGATTTATTTGGTGGAGTTTGTGTCTTACACTAAAGCAACCACTAGCTCCCATCTAAATTGCTGGCAGGTAGCATGCAATTAAACCAATGGTTGGAATTCAAACTATCCTGCTACTGCTAGAGCCAAATATGCCTCTCGCTTGTTATTTAAAAAAAAAAAAATCTTCTGAATATAGATGATGGGAAGGAAAATGGCTAATCAGACCTCAAATGTCCCTGCAAGTCCAAGTCCTGGCTGTAAAAATACATTTTTCTGTAAACTCTTAGTGTAAGAATTGCATTTGCTTTCAGGTTCACCAGATCAACTTCAAAGATGTAATGAACACACTCATGCTTACAGTGAGCAAATGTCACTCTGGTGTGAAGGGCTGCAGCAACCTCCCTGCTGCATTCGGCATCCCTAAACTAAAATTCTGTATGTTTAATTTTAAGCACTCCACGTGCAATTTGTGCGGCCTAGTCCAGAGGTTGTTTTCTAGTAGTACAATAACCCCACCTCTAGCTAAAGGGAAAGGTCTGATCCAAGTTGATAGATGAAAAGGTTGTATGTGTGTGTAGGTGGGGAGGAACAGGGATGTTACTGTGAACTTACTTGAACTCATTTTACATATCCCAAACCAAAAGACTTAATTTAAAACTGAAAAGAGTGGAGAACTTCCTGAGTATCTGGCTGGAAGTGTCACCCAAACACAGTCTTCTGCCTTCAGGTGTCTCGCTCGTATTCAGGACACACCACAAATAAAGAAGAGTTGTTTCCATGTGGGAGCTATTCAGCAGCTTCTGAGTTGCATGGATCGATCCAGTTTCTGCTGGGAAGATGTTGAGAATGAAAAAAAGCTGCTCAAAACAGTCATCCTCCAGACCAGCAGCCCCTCCAGAGATCCCAGTGGCTGAATGGAGAGGAAGCATTAGCTGTTTGTGCTTTAGCTACAGTCTTCTTCAAGACAGGCTACTGTGAGTTTCTACTAGTGATATGATGCTGTACTTGACATGGACAAAGCCAGAAGGACTGATTTGCTTCTGCTCAGTCAGCTGCAAAATTGGGCAGAGTCCCTCTGCTCTCAGATCTGTGTACGTGCAAACAGGCTGGTGGATGTTTGGAGGCAAGAGGATGCAGCTGGATTTGGTACCACCTTCCGTTTCTTTCGAGTTGACCCTGTGCTCATCTCATTGCTGGGTTTTGTAGCCCCTTTTAGCTGTGGATCCCTGGCCTACAGCCAGGAATCTTCTAGAAGCTGGAAACACTGGTTGCTCATGAAAAATAGCCACAAATTAAAATACAGGATGGTTCATTCAGAAAATATTTTCAGAAGATTAGGGTATGGCAGCACAAATGAGAAGGTAAAGCTTGATGCATAAATCAGGAGCAAATATCACTGCACCAGCTGTGTGAATTTGAAACTGTAAGAAATGAGCAGGCTGTACATTGAAAAGTCCATCTGACAGATTAACAAATTCAGCATGGATTTGTCCAGAGTTAAATCTGTCACTGGTACGGTGGTGCTAAATTGCTTTTAGGGGTTCATAGCTTTTTGAAACTGTGACAGCTTGACATGGGAAAGTGAATGCGTTAACCTGAAGCAAGGGCTTAGACCGAATTGTTTTTGTGAAGTGTCATTTATGCAAAGATCCGATGAAAAAAAAAAGAGAGAACAGAAAAGAATAAGAATGAAACAGAATATTGTATGATCCCATATGATCCAGTGACACTTCTGATGTAATGCTGAGTTAAAAACAACCCACATCAACCAGGACCTTGCTGAAACCTATCAATATCCATATTATTGAAGACTAAGAGAACAATCCATTTGAAAAAATGGAAGGTTTCTGACTGGTTTACCAAAAGGCATCTACTGTAGTAGTGGTGTTAGAACTGTGTCAGCTCCATCAACTTCTCACCACACTGCATCTGATCTCAGATACTTGGACAACGTAACTAAGGACAGGCTGCAAGTCAGAATTGTTGCCAAGGATGCAATCCGAAGAATTATGAAATATCCAAGAGGTTAAAGCTCACAGACAGCATAAATTTGTGGTATAATACGTGAGAGATATAAACAGAGGATATTACAGTTGCAGGAAGATGAGCTGTTTATTTAAAGAAAGCAAATGGTGTTTTCTACTTTTGCTGTTGATCATTCTTAAACTGTTCAAATTAATGTAATGACTAGAGGGTCTCTGACCTGGAAGAACAAGGGAAATTCTCTGTCAACTTGAGTGATTACCTAAGCATACAGACAATAACAAGAGATATGCACACGCAGCTGAAGCTAGAAATCAGGTTTTATAAGCCTTGTACAACTGACAGCAACAATCAAAGGTTACTAATCAGGGGAAAACAGTACCAAGGAAGCATACAGCAGCTGCTCTCCACTATTACACAGTGCTCAGCAGGACACCATGTCTTCAGGTGATTTCAAAACACTCATGGTAATTCTTTCTGGGGTAGTAGACTTTATCAGCAAGATTTGGAAAGGACAGCTACAGACATGGCAGCACTGGGCATAGTAGCCTCATATTTCACATTATGAGCCAGAAATAAAGCTGTAAAATTACGTAATTCAGAATTGAGACCTGGACTGATGACTGGAGGAATAAGCGTTCCCTAGCTGGCCAGGGCAACCCTGTCTCAGGTCACTGGAACACATCAGTTCCTTGGAACGATTACCTGAGATGTCTTCACTAGAACAAGAAGTGCATTTTGGAAAGGGAAATATTGAAGTTACTGCTTATTCAGATCCAGAACACAGGTAAAAGCAAGCAGATATCCAGCAAGCTATTGCGCATTACTGAGAATCTTTCTATTTAAACTTTTATGCTTGCTCTGCTTCAACACAGGTTTTAAGTGCTAGGTGACAAAGGTTCAATATCCATGGCAGGGTGCCCTTTTCTTGAAACTGCACATTGGCTACAAAGGTGAAAGTCAAACAGACCTTCACACACTCCGCGTCTGCAGTATCACAGCAGCCCGTCTCACTGTGGTGTCAGGCCGTGCCCTGCTGTGCCCTCTTAAGCAGAATGTGATAAGGAGCACTTTGGGGATCAAAAGTTAGAGGAAGAGAGAGAATCAACCATTTGTTTCGCTGTTGTGTCCCTCTTACAAGGCCAGAACTGAGGCCTGTGGGTGGTAGGAGGAAGTGCTGGGTCCCTTTGCAAACCAGAGGTTGTCTGAAGCAGCCTTTCGCTCAGAAAACGCGAAGGTTTGGCCACGGTAGCCCTCTTGTCCTGTGGTGCCCTTTCTTCCCTCCCCTGCGGCAGCACAGAGCAGGCACAGGTCCCTGTCCTCAGGGTGGGTTCCTCTGTACCACAATAACACTGGAGCATGGCAGGTGTGACCCCACCGCCTTTCACGTAGAAATCATAGAGAGAATCGTAGGATCATTTTGGTACAGTGCCATGTCTTTAGCTGTCCTTTCCAAATGATCCTTTAAGATCATGGAGTCCAACTGTTAACCTGGTACTGCCAAGTCCTCCATCCACCACTAAACCACGTCACTCAGCACCACATCTACACGTCTTTTCAATACTTTCAGTGATGGTGACTCAACCACCTCCCTGGGCAGCCTGTTCCAATGCTAGTGATGACTGGACCAAAAACGTGAAATGAGGAAACTGTTGCCCCCCAGGGCGTGTTGTAAGAGCACTTTGGGAATTAAGAGTTCACACTCTCCTTCAGCAGCACCTAGCTCAGTACAACAGGGGATACCACATGGTGACAGAGAAGCAGCAAAGGACAGAGAAGCAGCAAAGCACCAGACCAGTCCTGCACAGTTGTTGCTGCTTCCTTTGCTGTGGACACCTCTAGCCACAGCTGGGCTACAGCTTTTCCCTGAATGGCAGCCCCTCACCCGGCTGCCAGGGCTGGCGCGAGCAGGATACCAGAGAGCTTGACAATTATGTTCCCTCCGTGAAAGACACCTGCTTCAAATCCTTTGTTATAATATGGCTGTGATGTGAAAAGGAAATTGGCTTTTATTAAAAAATTGAACTTTATGAAAACTCCCTCTCCCCCTGCTATCAAATGCATTTCTACAAACAGAAAATCTAACTCTGCAGTAGGGTTTTTTTTTTCTTTTTCTGGATCTGAATAGTACAGAGAAGACTGTGATATAAATGGAAACATAACAATCATATAACAGACAAAGCAGTGCTAGGCTGTACCGCTAGATCACTATGGTCTCCTTCATGAAAAGGAAGAGAGTGGTTGACTATAAAAGGAAATATTAAATAGCTGTAGTTTACCTATAAAGCCTTTAAAGGAGGGATGGCCATTATCTAGGGGATATTGATGAGGAGAGATAACATGGGTTATGCGCTATTAAAAAAGAATAATAAGACAAGGCCACATCTGACACTGTAAAGCAAGAAATATTTGCTCTGTCGGGGTGACCAGACCAAGACTCTAGTTCTGTTCTCAGAGCTGATATCTTTATTTAAAAGCACACGTACTTTCAGCATAACGCTCCCTTTGCTGAAAAAGTAGCTGGGCATTCTTCTTTTCATCTTAAGAGATAGTCTTTAATTTTTCTTCAGAAATTGTTTTTAAGTAGTTTTAGGAATCTGCTTGTTATGCTTCTGTAAAGGCATCTATAAAGACATCAAAGCATGGGCGACACGTGCAGTGACGCATCTTCCCTCACTGACAAAGCTCAGTAGGTTCCATGAGCATCCAAGAGGTCAGATGCTTTTGTAACTATACAATTTGAAATTAAAGTACTGAGCTGTAAAGCTCACAAGAGTAGACTTCTTTAAATCACGGATGACATTATTCTTGTCTCTTTTCTATTTTTCCTTCTCTTTCTGTCTTTTTAACAATTTTGCCACTAGTTTGGTTTTAGAAAGAGGTTCCAAGGCAGACCAGTGCCAAGGAGGAAGCAAGCCCATGAAAGAGAGTACGTGGCAGGCACTATTTCTTGGTCTGAACTCAACTTTGAGAAATTTTTTCATAAGTCTGTTGAAACAGTCTTTAGGAACCAATTTCATTTTCATCAAAAGTAGTTTCTCTCTGCCAAAAAATGTTGCTTTAAAGCAGGACCAGCTTGAACTGTACAGCTTTCAGTTTTCACATGAATCACACAGAAAAATGCATTACTTGAATCCCTATTTCAAAGATCTCTGCCATGTCTTGTGGAGTTGTAGCCTTGGGATTGAACGTCCCCATTCATCTTGGGAAAGGGAAAATGGAGGGTTTCCCTTCTCCCATCCTAGAAAGTTATAAAAATTTCATAGAAGCTTTATGTGAAAACAAACCAATTTTTCTTTTTCACCTTTACTTCCAGGAAGCGATAAACCTGAAGTGCTAACGATCTACCCTACAAAAATAATTTTTCAGTATTTGTGAGAGGATTAAATTCTATTCCCCCCTTCCCTTTTCACCAATCTTTATCTTAAAGGGAGTGAAGAGTCAGCATAAAATTCTTGTGAGTACCCTAAATGCTGCAGCATATTATTTCTATCAAACACAAAAAGTGTGTATCCGTTTCTCTTCATTTTATCATAAGGCATACAATATTTGAAATCTTTGATTCATATAAATCTTAGTTTTCTTTCCTGTTTAAATTCTAGTCATTCTCCCTGCAGAGAAAAGAATGGAACTACAATCCCAGGACACCCTACAGATACAAATACCAGCAAGTAAATGAAAATAATCTGCAACATATAAAAATCATGATGTTTCAAAGAAGAATAACAACTTAGTTAATATTGCTCCAGAAATAGTAATTTTGTAATTGCATGGTCTGCCCTAGGAATGCCTGGTAGGACTTTAAACACCTGTGTTAGTTCCAAAAAGCATTTTAGAAAAAGCAATTTCATCCCTATGCAACATAACCAGCTCCAATCAATATGTTCTCCACAGTATAATGTCTATTAAGTGCATCCCTTGGTGACAGAACTACATACAATATGGACACAACAATAAAAAAAATAATAATAAAAAAATCAACGGTATCTAGTCAGCATCTGTGTATCATTCCAACATCTATCTTCTCACTGTCTGCAACCCATCACAAAAGTGATTTGTGCTTGGGAGTGTACTCTAAAGGGGCTGGTGCAAGAAAATGTCATCACACATGTTTACGGTACACCTACTGTGGGCAGGCCATTGGCCATTAAGACTACTCAACTAAAACAGCTGGTTTCTGCTCCTTACAAGCACCATTTGCATAGTAAAGACTCTATATTAATCACGAACAATATAACTGCATAACCCAAATTAACCCTAAAAATAACTTCCAATATAGAGATGTGAAATACTTAGTTCATGCGTGTTTTCATTTCACGAGAGCCTTGTTACACCAATTACTCTTGTTGGTTTGGCAAAAGTTTGATTTGCTGAGTGCCAAATTCTGCACACAGATGTATGTGCCTGGCTACGGCTGAAATAAAAATCAGAGGCTTTGACTTCCACTTTTCTTTTTATCCCTCTGGTCTGGAAGACAGTCTATCAATCATAGGCAAATTGAATATGATGCACACCCACGTGCACGCCCAAATGGCTTTATGTACACAAAAGAAAACCGGGCCATTTGCATTTAGAAGTGCTTTTATGAGGTATGCATTTAGTAACTATGTTTACAGCTGGGGTCTGGGAGACGATTTCAGGAATGGCATCCAGAGAACTGAATACAGCACTGGCAGTTGAATAAACGCTTGCAGCAGCCTGATCCTCATCCTGAAAGTGGGTGGTATCCCTTTTTTGGCAAGTGTGCCACATCACAGGGACTGGATGGTGCTATTCCCCTTCCTACCCCTCCTCCATGCTCTTTCCCCTCTTCCCGTTTGGCCTCCTTTAACACGTTAAAGGCTCTGGGCAAAATGGCACAGGAACCCACACAAGCGAGCGTTCCCCTGTGGGTTTTTTTCCCATGTTGGAGCTAGTTGAAGAGAGAAACTCTTAAGCATTCAGCTGTGAGCTTTATCCAAACCTCCACCCTTGTGTGTCTTTTCAACCTTGTTTTCTCCCCTGATGCCCACAGTTCTGCCAGTCTGAATGTAGTTTACAGCATGTGCAGTAAGGAGCAATTTTGTGAATTTGACACCTCTTTGAGGATCAGAGATAAGACACACTGATGCTGATCTAGATGCCTGCGAGCTTGTCTTCCCCACAGCACTACTGCCCCTAAAACCAGCCAACGTGTTGTGGTGATTCTCAGCTCACACAGCGACACGGTGAACACGGGAAGCAGCAAGCAGATTGTTAAAGCAGAATGACGGTTAAAATCTAAGGTTGTCAATCTTGAGGTGGCATCAACAGAGAAATCCTCCCAAAACACCTGCAGCTCAGTTGCTGAAAAAACTTAAGAAGTTAGTCTGTAACCAAACCCCTCCCCAGTTCCAGCGTATTTCAGCAGCTGAAGAGATTTGCATCATGTATCACCTTGGAGTCTGATCCCTCATTTTGCGTTCGCGTGCAGCCCCTATTAACTCTATCCCAAGTTCTGGAAAGCAAGAACAGCACAAGACTGCACATACAGTAATGAGCTCCTGCTTCAAAATACAGCTCCTTCTTCATAAAGATGAACGTCTAATTCTGTCTTTAATAGTCTGTCTGGCTGAGGGGGAACATAAGCTTTGTAGGCTACATTATCAGGTTAAGTAGAAATTTGAGAGAGAGTCTGAGGCACGTAACAATATAGAATTCTGCTCAGAACTATAACTGGAATGCTCCCAGTCCGCCTCTTCCCCATCATTATTAGGCTGTAAAAGGGAAAGTAGGAGACATAGAAAATGGGTGTGCTGCTTACCTTGTTTAATTTTACCATCTTACATGAATAAAAAAAAAAAAAGATGAATATTTTATAACCTTCGCTTTCATCATAAATAATTTTGTGACAGTTCAGCATTCCTGTAGATTATTTACAGGTTTTTGGTTGATGTGTGCTCCAAAAACATAAAAAAATAATAATGGTTTTTTGGATATTGCCACAGTAGCATGAGCACACCTTTCACATTTCCTATGTTCATTTCAAGGACATTCCAGGCTGAAGCTCCACAAACTCCCTTTTCATGGAGCTGTTCTCT
The DNA here is from genome assembly GCA_033628505.1 of Tringa tobata. Lineage (NCBI taxonomy): Eukaryota > Metazoa > Chordata > Aves > Charadriiformes > Scolopacidae > Tringa > Tringa tobata. The sequence goes on from JAHREE010000136.1 coordinate 3,155,844, forward strand.
TACAAAGCACCAACACTCTTGCTCCAAAAATGCCAAATATAGTTGAGAGAACTCCTTGATAACATGTTTTTGCTAAAAACTATTTATATTCATAGATTCCTGACAGTTTGCTTCATTTTGATACACTCTCTCTACGTTTACCCTTCCCATTCTAATTTTTTCAAACCTTGTTTTTGGTTTAAGATTTGGAAAACAAACAAAAGCTCTAATCAGGGAAAAAGATATATAGCTACGTAAATGACTTATTCTGTGCACACAATTACATGTAAATAGCCGTGAATCTTTTTTTAAAGCAAGACAAAACATAAAATAGACTGCTTAGCTGTAAATTTAAACCTATTTCACTTTCAGGCTTCACTGCTTCCAGTGTGAATCAGCCTATTATCTTTAAGTATGAAATTAGAAAAAAAGATTTGCTGTTTGTGTACACCCAAAGATTAACATTTCCCTGAGATTAACAGTGTGTTTCTTGAAGATGGAAAGTATATAACACCAAGAAACGCATTTTAATACTGCTTCTCAAGAGCATTTTTGTTTTTATAGCAAATGCAGCTTGAGATTAAGAATATGCTTGAAAACCAGCTAGTGAAAAAGTGATATAAACCAAACCAATGAAGCTTTGTGGTGAAAGCAAAACAAATTACTACATGGCTCAAAAGTTAAAGACATAAAATCTGCAGTTTACAGTACATTTGCTTGCATCTTTTTGTGGTATGCAAAATAATGCATAAAAATCCAGGATTAAGCATATTTAAATGTCACTTGAATCAGAATTAGAATAATTGTTAGGATGTTATAATAAGGCATCTGTTTGGAGCAGTATCTGCTCTATAATTGCCTGGTCAATATTTTTAAGTTTGCTGTGGAATATCTAGCCAGAGGAAAAGCAGAACACATCATTGTTCCTTCCTTTCTTTATGTTGCCTGAGCCTTCAGTCATTCCAGGCATAGTAAAAATATGAAAATACTAACAACATGTGATTTCTCTGCTAAGTTTGCTTTGGGCTAATTCTCATCATTGGAAGACACAAGGACAGAGCAGGCTACTGCATTTACTTCCCAGAGATTTACATACAAGACAGAAGTAAAATATACTCTTTACTTATTTCCTTCAATCTGCCCAGTTTTTCTTTCTTATTGAGCTCCTTTCTTTCTAGCCCCCAGTAATCCCTGCACTAACACTAGCATAAATACCACCTCAAATATATTTCTGTGGGTAACAGTATGGGCTGCTAAGAATGACTGATCCCATAAAGAATGGAGGCAGCTTTGGCTAAAAGCTAGAGGGTTTCCTTATCCATTGGCAGTGGAAGTGCCCTGTGCCTTGGTGCTTGTACCCTTGGGTTCCTCTCCTCCTGAAGTCTGGAAAGGCTGCTGGCATCATACTTGGCTCTCTTGGTCTCCAAGGCTGGAAAAATACCACGCAAAGCCACCATCATTTGTTGTTTCTGCTGACCTCCCTGAATGCCACAGCTTCTTGTCAGAACAAAGATATGCAGGCAAAGACCTGACTGACTGTGCCAGGATCCACTAAATTCTGAACAAATTCTGATGCCCCTGTCCACATCTATTTTTTCTTATCTGGACCAAGCAAAGGTGTACTTTCAGTCACCTGTCAGTGAGGCGAGGAAGGAAGGGCCAAGTGCCATCACTAGGTACTTCATGATCATTCTGAGGACATCTCACACTGCCCAAATCATCACAGTGAAATGCCTGGCAAAAAGACTGGGGGGACGTGGAAAGTGTCCTTGGAAGGCTGATCTGTGATGCAGTCATCTACACAGTGCATTGCATGCTGGATGAGAGACTCAGATACAGACACTGGGGAGATGGGGGTGGAGGGTGTTTGGAAGTTGCAGAGAGTCATTCCCTGAAATTTTTGTAGTCAAGTCCTTTACTTACAGTGACCTAAATCTTGATAGAGAGCTCTTCAGACTGGGAGGCAAATATCAGAAAACAGAGGAAACACAGGTTGTTTGCAGTTCTAAGTATAGTTCATAAAACATGTACAATTTGATCTGTCCACAACACTGGATAAACCCCTTGTTTAAGGGGTTTAGTAGTCCTTGTTTAAGGACTCTACTAAACATGTAGAGTCCAAGGTCCACGTGTAAATTTTGCATATCAAGCAGCCCATGGTGCTTGAAGTTGGATATACGTGCAGCAAGAACAGTGGCTATCTGCCAAAGATTTTCTAAACTGAATGAATGAACAGGCTCACACAGAGAACATCAACCTGCCTCATACCATACAGAAAACCCCAGGAATGGGGTCTATCACTCCAGAGTCCAGCTGTCTTGCCACAGCATCCATCTCTTGTTTCTGTGTTCTTTGTCTCTTCCTATTTGTTATTAAAATTGCAAAACAGACTTACGCCCACTTACACCCAGATTTTTAGCAAGGTGGCTGGAAAAGGTGTACAAGTAAAACAGGATATGTTATACTCAGATTGAAATTCTAAAAGTTGTTCTTATAAGGATACAAGTTTGTAATTCTGCAGAACAGATCTTCTCAGATACCATAGACACAGCCACCCACAGATACCCCACTGAAGACCAAAATCCTAAGCCTGCAGTCACAACCCCACCTTCCATTATCACTGAAAAATTAACTCCTTTAGCTGTGTTATTTAGTGGCAAAAAGCTGGAACCCAATCACAACAAAAATTGGAGAACAGCTATTTGCCCTTTAACATCGATAAACTCAGAAGACATGACAGAGAGTAAACAAGGACCCCTATGAAGTTTTATTTAATGCTGTTTTTCAGAAGATGACTGTTGTGACTTATTTTCTAGGTTTTGCAGTATCCTTTTTCTGCTGACACCATTCTTGGCAGATTACTTAGCTAAAATATTTAGAGAATCAGCTGGCACCAAAAAAATAAACACCTACCCTTGACAGTACAGTTCTACAAGATAAAAGGTAAGCAAAAGGTGATGCAGAATTTCACTGTAAGACATTGCACAGACTGCCACAACAACCAAATGTCCTGTAGGCAATGGGGGAAACAACAGTCTCTTGGAAAACAAAGTCAGTATAGAAAGGAGACGTGAAAGCAAGAGAGTTATTTATTTGAGAGTACTGAATCAGTGGAAGGAATGAGAAAACAAGAGGCAGATAAGAGGAGATTACAGACAGATGCATCACATACGGGTTTTAACTCTGCTGGAGTAGACTACCTCCACCCTGGGCTTCTAGGCAAATGACCAGTTTGTTGTTTCATTGCCTACCAGTCATACAGAGCAGCTGGAGTATATGTGCCTGAGCAGTACTTGTTGTGGGCAACCACTGCAAAGCAAAGCAGTTTACACACACACACACTCCTCCAGATATAGAAAACAGATCCAAGAAATACACACTCCTCCGGATAGAGAAAGAAAACAAATACACATGCCACTTCTCAGGGATGGAGTACCTCAAAGCAGCACTTTAAACTGAGTACTCTGGAAGATGAATGTTAGGCTTTCAGAATACATTATGGTAAAACAGGAAATAGGGAGAAAACGGGGAAGAGAAACACTAGAAAAGAGCTGCTGCATGCATCTTCTCAACACGTAGTAAAGTTCTAAGAAAAAGGCATCAAACCCCAGTTATTACCCAATGTACTGGCATGTTCCATCTAGTAGCTACCGAGCCGAATGGGATGGGAAGGAATGAAAACGGACACTCCCACGGCTGGACCACAGACTGAAAACAAGGCAGGCTTTGGATTTAGACTGCATCAGTGCAGCCCTGTGTGACGCTAAACCCGTCACAGCCTTCAGCACTTCACCCAACCTTCTGATGTAAGCAGAGTAAACACAGAGCGGCCTGATGGAATGAGTCACAGAGGATGTAAACACCCTCTCTGTCAAAAAGCTTTGCAGGGTAGTTTTGAGTACTTCTTCAATATGCCCTGGAGCTGAACTTTCTCAGAGTAGGTCAATGTTCAGATTTCAGAGTGCTAGTCTTTTTAAGTGAGACTTCAAAGGTCAATGGAAGCCATGTAGCAAATGAGTATGAGCAAACTGCACAACCAGAGGTACTAACAGAAGAACAGACTATCTCTACCCTGGTCTTCCGAGCAAATGACCACTGAACTAAGTCTTCGTACAGACTGCAATTTAAGGGAGCCTTAGCCTCCTTGCTAGGCAGGCAGCTTTAAAGGAGAGAATTAACCTCTGTGTACTATAGCCAATAAAGTATTAAATCTGTTGCAAAGACTGTTCAGTTAAATAAGAATGTTGCAGACTAGTAGGACACAGAGAAACGTACATCCAAATACAAGGAAGACCATGCTTATTTCTGGATAAGGCAGTATTGCTAAATACTGTAATGACGAAAATCTGAGGAGAACCTAGAAAAACGTAATTTGGGCCAATACTTCTCCAGACGCCAACTTTTTTAGCAACACAAAACTCTTCCTAGAATGATGACTTTCCAAGAAAGTACGAAAAAGCAGATTTTGGGACAATCCAGAAAAACTAGGATTTGGGAATCTTACACCTCAGAAGTTAGTTAGGAATTTTATTTAGAATCAAATGCTGGACTAGGTAAACCAGTTTCCTACTATAGAGGGCTGGACCTAGTAGCAGGCATGATAAGGCTTTTGTTCCTTGTACATAGGTAGTACAGGTAATATACTCACTGACCCTCTGTGAGACTATTCCACTTCAGTGGAAAAGGGGGCCAAAGATGAAAAGAATAGAATCCTCCCAGGGAAGAGAACTGATTAATCCCTAAATGAGAAACATATTGCAAAGAGATTGAGAAAGCTCCCCTACAGAACTGGAGGCTGAAAATCATTCACTGGAAATACAGCAATCCTCACTAGCAGCACTTTTTCTTGAAATTTCTGGAACATATTTGGAAATTGAATTTCAAGATGAACCACAAGTGGACTTTGCAAGCCACTGTGAGACACACTGGTATTGTCATACACTGTTTTTACAGGGTTATTACTCAGAAAGCTGAAACCTCGATCACTCTGTTGATATTTGTTGCATCTTTTCAGGAAAGTCCTTTTTTAACCAAAATTTTCCTTACCCTTTGCTTCCCCTAATCCTGACAAGTAGTGGCTTCATCACTAGCCAGTTACTATGACTTATAAGATGAAAATAAATGCTTAGATGCTGTGAAGTGATAAAATGTCAAAAAGGGAGACAGAATGAATGTCCTAAAATAGAGGGCTCGTTTTAGTGATCCAGTCCCAGAAAGTTCAGTCATGCTGTCCTAACAACAAGGAAACCCTGCAAGTTTCTCCCATTGATCATACGCTTTTTGTACTTGCCAACAGAAATGTATATTTAGTAACTCCCTGAAAGATTTACATCTATTACATTGACACAGAATATAAATGAGGCATTTTAAGTGGCATTTTATGATTATGTTGTAAAACAAATTGCCACATCTGTTTGAATTCCTATTTTACCATACCCGTCCTTCAATCTTCTTCAACCTGTCTTTAGTCTGAGACCCTTCTCTTCCCCAAGCCTCTGTTTTATACCATCCAGAAGCCTAGGTCTTTATTTTTCAACTTAATTCTGTGGAATGTAGCCACAGTAGCTTTGCAACTTGCCATACATTCCATTAAGTTGAGATATTGTTCCTGTAACATAACAGAGGAACAGTGCAGTTGCAGTTTTCTCAGATAATGTCAGATTAATCAGTCATTTTTAAACACCAACAGGCACAAAGTATAAAAGTCCTCAAAATCCAGTATATATAAAGTGCTTTCTTATGAGGTATAATTCATCACACACGTTTGCCATGGTATCAGTAATACTAATTTTGTCCTTGCACTTCAAACAGCTTATCACTTTGCACGCATTTGTCTATGCACATTGTTAAGGCATGTAGGCTGCTAAAATTCTTCATCCTTCCCCATTGAGAAAAGACAGAAAACAGCCAAATGAGAAACTGTGAAAACATGTGGCCATATTTCTTCAGCATTAAACACCAGAAATCAAGAGGTTTTGCATTGTTCATTTAATACTTTCCATGCAAACATAATGGAAAGCAATTTAACTGAGTGTGACATAGTAGGCAGTTATTCAAATGCATGGTTAGGCTCTCCCAGTCCTGTTCCTTCAGCGCTGAAATGTAGCTTTTTTCCAGACAGTTGGTGATCTCCCAGCTTGCTGCAGGATGTAGATGTTCTGCATGCAAGTTGACATTTATTTTGTCAATATCGATCATAAAAGAACATTCAGCTTTTGAAAGTTGTCCTTATTGTTACCATCTTGTAACATAGCCCACTGTACAGGAACATCTAAGTTGCACAGTAACCCAATAATGCTGCTAAGATCACAAAGTATTTAGAAATGGCACAGCATCTCTGAAAGACCTGGCAAACCTTTTGAAACTAAACATATGACATTATTAATAGTCCACTGAGCAGGCATTGCCTGAGAATCAATTCCTCAGCAATTTCCACTTCCTCTTCTCTTTCCTTCTCATCCCTGCCCTTCTCTTTCCAAGCTCAGTTCTCCTGTTAGACCTAGAGCACAACTGCATGGAAAGCAGACAGCATAAGCACCAGTACAGCCCAGAACAGCAGCTCAAGATCACTGTTTTCTGTCTTCCTAGTGATATGTTCCCCACTGTCCACTGCTAGTTCCAGTTTCTCCCTCCTGTGACTAATGCTCCGAGTATTAATGCATTGGCACAACATCCATAAACTACGCACCATAAATGATCTCCTCAGTAGCACTATCTAGGACATGAATGAATGCCACCAGCATACTCACCACCACCCTCCCCATAACCTGTCCATAGTACCAGTAAGAAAGGTTTAATATTCTCTGTTTCAGTACATATGTCAGCAACTCCATCCAATTCCTCTTCACCTATAACTTTGCATTCAGCAACAAACACTTTCCCCAGTCTGTGAACACAGCTAGAGATCTCAAGCTGTCGGCACAGTGTGCCCATCTCATGTCCCAAAGAAGAGATTATTAATAAATATTAATAGTACAAGTATTAATAGCAATAATAACCATCTTCTTCAGTGACACAGATGCCATCTTCCTCACCTAAACTGGGAATTGAAATCCTTCCTTCATTTCACCACAGCCTAAGTGAACACTGGCTTTCCAACAGATTGTCTCTTGGGAACTCGTAACACCCACACCAGTTTCCTAGGGGTCATCGTCAACATAAGCAATAATATATTATAAACTAAAGTATGTAAAAAAAATCCCAGCAGCCATCTAAAACATACAAACAAGACCGTAATACATAACCAGCCCCTCAAAGGTGTTATTTTTTGCTTTCAGCAATCTAAAGAATAGTTTTAACCAAGAAAAACACTTCTCCGGGGACACAAGTCATATATTTGAGCAAGCCACTCACTACCGTGCATGAATTCATTTCATGTATAAAGGAAGCCCACAGTGCTCAAAGATCCATGCATTCAGGTGTCTTTGCTCACCTCCTGCAGATGCCTTTCAGCCCTTTCAGCGAAATCTGACAGTGTCATTTATGTGGACATGAAGGACATCTAGTGGAGTCTTGCTTGCTCCCAGCAGAATGCAGTTTTTAGCCTCTGATCCCCAATTTCTTATTCTTGTTCCTGAAAACCAGCATATGCTTCTTCTTTGTGAGGACAGGCAAAGAAGCTCAAAACCATACGGATTTCTCTCTTCCTGCAGTCAGTATGGATGTGCAGTTCCTCTCCAGCATTCTGCACTCCCTCTGGGGAACGTGCTGTCCTCTGGTCTTTTTTGCAGTCTCCTATATTACCTCCCTCTCCACTCAGCCTCCCAGCACAGAGGCATTTCTCTGCTACACCAAGAAGTCTGGAACAGCCAATACCACAACTTGCTGTCTTTCTAAACTGCACTGGGTAATTGGCAAAAATACTGTGCATTTAACCTATTCTGATCCACCAGGGATTACGGCCATGTAGACTTCCACTCTCTGGACTCATTTACAGTGTAACACTTTAGGAGTGTAACTCATGGTGGGCAAAACCCTCTTTAATTTTATCCTAGCTCAACACCTTCATACTGAGATTATGGAGGGCCTGAACTTTCCACAAGAAAACAACAGAAGGCTTTTGTAGCTAGAGAATCAAACTCTATATGGCTAAGCACAATTAAGTCTGCTGTGGAAAAAACCCAAAAGGCTTATTCAGATTGCCTTCTAAAAGCTTAACCATAAATATTTAATTCAGAATATTTTCTAAATTCACTTTCAAAAACCATCATTCACAGTATTTCAAAGGCTGAGGCACAGAGGTGTTTTATCTCTAAAAGAACAAGTAAACAAATGCAAGTTTCCCCCTGTTCATTTAGCTGAATATGTCAAAGCAAGAAGTTGCTAAAAAATTAGGAGAGATGTAAATAACAACGGTTGCAATAGGTGGGTATTTCTCATGGTAAAGATATAACCTGAAAAGGAGGAAGGGAGTTCTTAGAAATGACATGTTTCTATTGGAGTAAAAGGAGATTTCTGTATTTTGAGTCAGAGGATTGCTGGAGTTAACACACCCTTTACAGGGGGTCTCTCTCTGGTTGCCCAAGTGTTACAGCGGGTGCCTTTCGGGGACTGGTGGGACCCACTCGCCCGCAGAACCCTTGTTCTCCAGAGGCTGCCCCAGCCAGCCCCATCCCTCCCAGCCCCAAGAGAGCAGCCAGATGCCTACAAGAGAAGCACGGTGCCAATGCAAGCATGGTCAAATTGCAAGCACTTTCCCTCTCTGTTATCTTAATTGAGACCAATCCTATAGCTAGCCAAGACAGCTGAGCCCAGTAAAACAAATCACAAAACCATTAAGGAATTTCTTGTCTCAGATTGCAATGAGTTGAGTGCAATGGGTATTGCGATCTTTTTTCTTCGGCCTGATCCTAATCCCTCTTTACCTCCATCTAACTCAGCTTGAGATGGCCAAACCCTGCCTGTCCTTTCTCTGCTGCAGCTGACGTGACCTCATCCTCGCTGACTCCACAGGGCGAGCCAAGGCCAGCACAGGACAGATGAAATCCCCTTCCATTCTTCAGCAGAAGTGCCGCTTCTTCTCTGCAGGAGACTGCCTACGGCCGTGGAGGCTCACACATACCAACTGGGGCAAACCCCTCCGTGCTCAACACGGACAGAGGAACCATCTGACTCACCCCTGTGCCCCAAAACCTGGTTTCCCCCCGCCTGTCCCCTGTTCTCTCTGCCTCCCCTGTTCTGCAGGTGCTGGAGAAACCCATCCCAGCCGGCAGCTCGGCACGTGCGCAGCACTGCACAGCGAGCCCGACACCCAAACACTCCTCAAAGGAGTGACTCAGTGCTGAGAACAGGCACGGTTTCCGTTCCCAGCTACAAATATTTTTAGCTGCTTTAACAGAACAACTTGTCAAGATGACCCAGGAAGTGTTTTAAGAAGAAAACGCAATATAGGCAGAGATGCAAAGACTCTAATGCAGGAAGCATCTTGTTCTGGAACTGGGATGTATGGATTTGTCCTGGCCCAGGCAGTATATAGCATTGAGACCAACACTTGCATCTGCTCCACCTACCCTCTCCAGAGGATATTTCATACACCTTGTGCACAAAATCAGAATATTTGTGATGGGTAGGAGAAAGAGAAAGATTCTGGAAAGAATCCAGAATTCTCTAAAATAACAATGGAAACACTATCAGCAATGTACTGAATTTTTAACAGCTTTTGAAACAGACTTTCTAATTCTTTTTATAATTAGTTTTATTATTTTTTCGCAGAGGCCAAACTCAAGATTCGCTATGTTCAAATTTTTTCTCTGCCTCACTTGGGAGCAGGATCCAGTCCACAAAATTCCTCAGCAGAGCTGACCAATACAATTTTGGCTGTCCGTCAGTTACTAATGCTGTCCTACTTTCTTCCCTTTCACATCTGAGGGAAGTCCACACTAGATTTTCTCAGTAAAGAAAAAGTTCATCTATCTTACCTAAATGCCAGCACAAGTGTTGCAAATTATTCTAAGATGGGATTATAAACCTTTTATGAATTAATAATTGTCTAATGTATTGGTGGAAACTTTAAAATTCGGCTCTCTGTCATATTGGCTAATGGCTCCAGGAGCTACCAAACACCTCACAGAATTCCTCCAGACTGAAATTTTTCATCAGTTTCCACAGCATCCTGACTAGGTCTGTGGCCCTTTTGTCACTGCCCTTAGAGGTCAGTTTTCCACCGTCATTCTGGAACAAGTTCTACTGCTCAGAGCACATGTCCCCAAGCAGGACAGGCAGGATGTCACACAGGCAGCTAGCGGGTTAGTCCTTCTGCTGTTCTCAGCACATTGAGAGCAAAATGAAAAGGTTTAAGGTTATTTTAAAATAATATTCAAGTAGATTTCCACCAAACACTAGAGGTACAACAACTGCCATCTGAGGAACTGAATACAGGCATAAAATTCTCATGGGAATTTTAACCACAGCGTCTACATTTTCAGAGCAAGCAGCAACGTCCGAGTTCTTTGATTTCTCATTGTTCAGGTGGAGACAAACAGAGAAGCTGGGGTGAGGGGTTAAGGTGGCTCCGTATTTCTGAAAGTTGAACAGATGTGTCTCAGCCTCACAATGGAGAGCTTGAGGAGGCCAGGTTCAGCAGTGAGTTTGGGAATGCAGACCATGAAGCTGTATGTAGGTATGCAGATGTGGTGAATTATGCCGCAACGCTGTTGCGTATAAGGACTCTGATCCAGGGCAACCATTCTACACCTGAATGAGTAAAGGGAGCAGAAGTACATAAACACCATGAACCACTCCTGCACCGACACATGCAGGAACTCCTTTTGCTTGCTAAAGATGCCCTTCTTTCTGTGCTGTGATTCCTCTAGACTATACAGTTTTGCTGCTCTCAGCTAGAGAAGTCACTAATAGCAATAATAAAAGTCACGAAGAATACATTTAACAGTGAGATACCACATCCTGTGGGAATTATAGCTTTGTATTAATATTTATTGTTTACCAACTGTATAATAGAAAAGGCTAAATGGTCTACTCGAGTTGTTTTGTGAAGATCCATTTACACTTCCAATGTTTAATAAAACATTTGCCAATACTATCTGAATAATATATACATATTTTTAAATTACCCTGTGGGCTAATGTGTAGAGGAAAGTATCCTCTGTTGTGCTGGCACGTTTAAACCATTTCTGTCATGCCATTACCTCTTACAGACACCCTCATTTCAGCTTAACTAAAGCAGAACTCGGTGGTTAGAACGCTCCACGGGAAGAGTTCCCCTAGAAAAGTGAGTGGTTTAAAATTCACACCTTGTCTTATGTTAGCACAGCTTTCCCAGGGCCCAGATCTGTAATTCTGCTTCACAGAAATTTTACAGACATGCGTGTGCATATGCACACATACACACACACACACACACACATTGCTCTTAATTTATATAGAAAAACCTGTATTATTGCCACAGAGCAGATACATTCTGGCCAGGAAAATTGAGGTTACTACATACAAAAAAAGAGTGCCACTGTTTATCCAAAACCAAGGATCACATCTGTGCCGACTGGCAGTTAGGCAGAGCCATCTGTCATTTTGGGGTATCCTAATGGGATTTGGCATCAGAAGATGAGGTTCTGTAACCAGGTAAAGATCAAGGGACAAGAATGCCTCGAGGCTTCAATTACCCACAACTTCACATTGTGCTGCCTTCAGAAATCTGTTCTGGGAACCATATTAAGTGCAATTCATTGATGTTTATGGTTCGCATTTGCTGTTCCTGGAAGCAGAACAGCTTGTAAAATTAGCAGCTGTAGCTCTATAGCTGGGAAAAGGGCAAAAAAGTTGAAATAGTGGAATTTTGATTTTATTTCTTGATACTTTGGCACAAATCCAGTTTAACAGTGCTACTACCTTCAAAATGCCCTTTTTATTTCCAGGTGACCATTCAGTATTTACAGCCTGCATAGGGTTTATTGTATTCTCTGTGTACAGTGTGTATCCAGACCTCCAGAGACACCTATTTCTGAAGCCTTTTATCTCTTTAAATGCCGAGTGCCCTCTATTACTAGGAATTTTGTTAGTCACTTAGTGAGCTCGGGATTAGATATTTTGTGAAATGAAACAAACAAACAAATCACCATAGAGAACATACAGTTCTGCTGAAAAAAGGTGGATAATTCCTCACCCATTATTCAACAATAATCCAAAATGGATTATTCCAATTAGAGAAGTGATTTTGTGGCTGAGGCACTGCACTGATGCAGATAGGTATTTGTACACATTAGAGCTACAAAATATCTTCCCTGCCCTGAAAAAAAGCAGAAAGGTTTTCAGTAAAATTAGCAATATATAATACAATTTGGAGCCAGACAAGTATAAACTTGTCTAGGTGTTATGAAAGAAGCTCTTTTATGAAAGAATCCACATTTTTGAGTCTACCGAAACAGAGACATTAATAAAGCCAACACAATTTAAAAGAAAAAACAAACTCAAAACTCTCACAATGAGATGCCAAACCAAATATTGTTGCTGACAGAAGATACCAAGTCTTCAGACATAAAATATTTCTAATATCTTCTATTTTAGAGTAATTTGTGACTCTGTCTCAACATAGCTTTGCAACTGCAAGTATAATGAAGACAATGCTCATAACAATGCATTCAATTTTCTGAGAACTGTTGAAGTCCCCAGCAGATGTAAAACCACTGCTCCACTTGATCGTCACATCCTCCAAAGACAGACTACTAAAGGTGTAATTCTCAACTGACAAGCAGAGTCAAGACACTTGGTTATGTACTTAATTTCCTCTGAAACATTTCTGGAGCAGTTGCAGTATGGATAAATGGGGATTTACCCAAAAGTTCTCCAGTCAGACCTTTGGTTAAATGCAGCTTTACAAGGACAACATCTAACAAGTTCTCAAGCATAACCTTTCCACACACGATTTTTCTCCTGGCCACATACTTTGTTCCTTCATAAAACTGCTGTGTTCAGTCTCCCTGCCCGTGCTCTGGCTGGCACACCAGCTCTCCTGCCAGCCAGGCTCTCCATTGTCTGGCCTTCCCTTCAGCGACAGCTGCCCAGGGCTTGCTCTGAACCTCCTGCTCACAAACCTAGTTCCCAAAGCTGATTCCTTCTGATCTTGGACAGCTCAATTGGTTATCAAATCTGTGTAGATAACTGGTCAACCATTCCCTTTTGCAGAATGGTATCCCGTAATAAACTAGCTGGAAAGTCATTGTGCATGAGAAACGAAGTGGGTTGGGATGTTCTCAGGCACCCACGTTAGAAACCTAACGCCCACAGACTGCTGCTTTGATGCCTGTGATTGCTCTTCTCCCAAACCAAGCATCACACGACACAAAGTTTGCCTGGAAACTGGACCAAACAGCAGGTTGCCCCAGAGTATTTTTACAGAGTGGCAATATCACAAGAGGGATGTAATTTCCAAATTGTGTTAAAATATTTCAGTTTTTTGGTATGCAGCTGGAACTTTCTGCGCATGTTTTTACTAAGAAATAATTAGAAAAAGGTATTCTCTTACCAAGTTTTCAGGTAGCTGATGCTCACAAGCAGAAAAAAAGGTAATAAATAAGTAGTCCAGGGTGTAAACACTGGGAGAGCCTTCAGTTTTTAAACTCCCCTGTCAATTCCATACAGCTATGCTCAAAAATAAAGAAAAATAAGTATAATTGTGTGAGGAGCTTCTCTCTTTTATACAAAACACTGCAGCAAATGCACATCAACAGACAGAAGGTAGATTTTTATATACTGCTCCTTGAATAACAGATCTCGACAGCAGAAACAACAGCACTGCCTCATGCTTAGCATCATTAGAGGTGCCATGCGTGGGACTCACTGCCCACGGCATGGCGTGACTTCTGCCCTCTCACCCTCCCCGCTCAAGCAAGGCAACGTTGAGAGCACCAGCCCACACTGCAGAGACAGAAAGGAAAAAGAATGTTTAGAAGGGGATGCCATTAGTCCCTGGAGCTTATCTGCAGGACCCAAGCAGCCCGCAGCCGCTACCAAAGAGAAAAGCAGGTTGTCAGCAAATACTATTTTCTGCCTTTGAACCTGGAAGGGAATGTGATGGACTCACGAATGTTGCAAAGAAAGAGGAGCATACATGTCCAGTGAAGCTTTTCTTCAGGATTTAAATATTCCTTTTTCCAAACTTAAGAAAGCTGTATTGTTCATGAAATTTAATGCTCTAACTTGGTCCATTTTCAGAAGGTAAATCCTAAAAAGCTGTGTGGCATTTTTAAACAACTGCCACCACAAATCTCCAGAATTTTGTGTTTCTAACCTTGCTTTTAAGTGCTTGCATGACTAATAAAGTGTGACATTGCTGAGATTTGCTAGCATTCTTTTCTGTAACATAAGTTCTAGCTGACAAAAATATGGCTAAATTTAGATACCTGCAGCAAACAAGAACATTCGAAACAAAAGCAGGCTTAAGGATTAAAATTGGCTGTGACATGTTTGTGCTCCAACATACGCAAGTTCACATAACCCCTTGTCTGCTGCCCCATTCGCAAAGTCACGGGCTGGCTATGAAAAGTAATTTGCTGAATGCGAGCTATAAAAGCATTACTTAGTTTGATATGCTGCTGCTCCAGTGGGTTGTGCCAGTATGGCAGGTGGAGCCTGCTGGGTCTTTCAAATACAGAATTATTTTTTTAAAATAAGCCATTAACTAGAGAAAAACAGACAGAAAAAGACCCCCTCTGTAGATAACGAATTGGTGTTACGAAACATTGCTCGAACTGCACAGAAGTCTCATACCAGGATCTCAAAACTAAATACATTTAGATACTATATTGCATTTTCCCAGGTTTCTACTGTCTATGTGCTCTTTAAGAGGGGCGCATCCAGCTGAACCCTTGCTTGTTTCTCCTTATACATTTCCTCACATACCCCTGAAAATTATGAACCCCAGTTCAGTATTAGTTCAGTAACAGTCAGACTGAAGTTAAGTGATGGTTTGTGAGACACAAATATAGAAGACCTACAATGGAAGTTACACCTAGAAAAGAGAATTAAGAGACTGTTTAAATCCTGTAGCTGAATTTCAGGTGTCCAATTTTACCCTTTTTTTCTTCTCTTTTCTGGTTTGCATTGTGCCAGACAGCTACCCTAGAAGCCATATGCAGATGACATATAAACACCACTGCTTTCTAATACTTCTGCTGGTAGAATTAGACACGTTATTTACATGTCAACTTACTGCAAAGAGAAATTATTTTAAAAAAAGAAAAATCAAAGTACCATTTGAAATTGAATTTTCAAGCCATAAACTTTACCAGGCTAGTCCTGCTGGAATATTGAACGTCTGCTAGGTATCCCATAACAAGGTCATTTTTCTAGTTCAAACTTTGCATTAAAGCACTCTAAGAAAAAACAGTCAGATCAGAAACTAAAACAAGAAGCCCAATTAATACAGTTGCTGTGGAAAAGCCTTCTTTTTCCTCACAGTAAAATTCAACTTTTCCTTTCTGAAAAAAAGCCACTCAAAAAATGCCAGGACCTCCCTGTAGAAACAGAAATCCACAACATGTGTGACAACTTACATATTATGTTTCCTATTTATTTTCTTTGCAACTGTGTACTTAGTCCTGGAGAGAACACTTCCTGCTCTAAGTACATATTTTGAATTCACTGTCAGATTTAAAAACAAGCAAATGAAATACCCGAACACAACACTTGTCCTGGGAAAAGCTGGAGCTGCAGCTCTGTGGGAAATTCCTGGCAGGTCTGATGGCTTTGTGTTCCTCGTAGACTGTTCTGATCATGGCAGAAATGAATACAACTTGCTATCTCTAAAGTTTGCAGAAAAATCCCATGGAACGCTCAGCCCTACTGACAGAACAGCTATTTTGTGCCAGAAGCAAAACCTTCAGCCTGCTCAGGCCATCAGGCCATACATCGGCATTGCACCATGCCCAGCGCCTCTTTAGGTGCCTGTATCTCACAATCTTACACAATTTTGTTGATCCTTAAGATCTTTAAATCAAACGAAACCTAGTCTAAATATACGGAGCAAAGTCACAGGTTTAAATACTCTCTGTCAGATTTCGTTTTGTCTCTCATATTCAGTTTACCAGGAATGATGTCTTCCATACACACACTGAAGTCCGTTCCTCCGCTCAGTCAGATGAGAAGTGACCCTGAGAGCTGATTAACCCAGTAAGTAGCTTCCCTTTCAAAACATTTTTCACTTGACAAATCATAAACAAAACCCCCCAACTGCTTCACTTCTATTGTTAGTGGATCAGGACAAAGCAAAAAAAAAAAAACAAAACCCCAAAAAAACCCATCAAAAAGACCCCAGTACTCTAAATCTATGCACGCTCTGAGCACCAAAATAACTACCAAAAAATCATCACTGGGGGAGTATTTTACTCATGAAAGCCACAACTTTCCTCATAATCAGCATCCTGTTCTCATTTTAATTCTGACAGCTGTAGCACCCATGACACTATTTCTATATTTAATCGAGACATCTCTGGAAGTTTCAGGAATCAGCAATACTTTAAGAAAAAGAAAAAAAAAAGCAAGCAGTGAGCTCTGGTTGCCCCCACCCCTTCTTCTTGTTCCTCCAGGGAATGAAACTGAGGAGTCAGGCAGATTCTGCCAGTCGCAGTCCCTGTGGAAGGAGGCAGAACACAAGCACTTGCTGCTGGTTTTCATCTGTCACCCAACGATGAGTTCCCCAGTACTCAGTGCTTAGATGACTTCCCACACAGTTTTCCTCTATCAGGATAACTGCGACACGAACACTGCTGTCGCATTACCTGCCATTAGCAAGAAGCTTCTAACAGCAGTGGCAGACAAAGGCAGATGATGCTTCTTTCCCTCTGTATTGGGACAACATGCAGTCAACCCAAAAGGGATTAGCAGAGGCCGCGTCAGGCTGGAGATGCCAAGTGGGAGGATGGCCCCAGGCAATACATGCTGCCATCCAGGCTCTGGCTGTTCTAATGGCCCAAGAGCTGAGATTAACTCATCTCCCACTCAGCTCCCCCTTAGTAACACAGCATACGGACACAAAGCAAGACACCTACTGCATAATCAGGGCTCTCAAAAAGCGCTAGCAGAGTTCGCAGCAGTTCCTGTGATACCCAGTGTCATCAGAGACTTATGGCAGTGTCGTGCCTGGAGTGTGAATACCAGTAAAATTCATCCTACTGCCTCTAGGAAAAAATGGCAGGGGTCAGGAAAGGGCAGTGAAAACAGGCAAACCACACAGGAAGGTACGTTGTCCTCTAATGCAGAGGAAGAGCAGAGATATACCAAAGAAAAGCAGGGCTAAAAATATCAAGAAGAGGGCAGAGGTGCTCACACAGAGCAGGCATACTGGGGCCACGGAAATGCATTTGCAGCTAGTTCTAACCCGCACTGATTGAAAGACAGGTACTTGTGTGGGGAGAGTTGAAAAAGATGCTTTATTTCCCACCTCTCTGTACCTTCCCCCCTCCCAGTCTTGTAGCAAAAAAAATCTTGGAATAAGGGACAGAGAACAGGGAAAGAGAACAAAAAAAAGTGTGCGTGGGGGGAAAGGTCTTAGAAAACCCATAGGTTTTCACTGGGATTTTTAAAGTTTAGGAACATAGTTCTGAAAACAGAATATTGGTTTGCTTTGCTTTTAATTGGAAAAACCTCAGCCAGCCCTACTCTTAATTAACTTGCAGATAAAGAGATTATTAAACTACTGACATGCGCAAGGCAGAATAACATAATGTCATTAGAAAGAGAACAAAAACACAATTGGAGAGAATTCACTGTACAGCTCCATCCTCCATGGCCACAACAGAGCAGAAACACCTAAATCGTCCAACTGAAGATGCAACAAGAACTGCAAAACTGCAGCACCCTCTTGTAGGGACTGGAAACAAAATGCAAAGCTGTACACTCACAGTCAAGATTTCAAGCCACCAATCCTAAAATTAGTTTTGGAGCAACTGGGAGTGCAACACAGACAAGTCAACTCACAAACTAACAAAAACAACATAAAAAATGTATATTTATTTAAAAATCCCCAACCAACCCAATCCTTCTAGGACCATAAACTTGAGCAGTTTAGAGTATGCACCTTGACAATATGGAAAGTAGCTAACTGAATCCAGCTCTCAGACACAGGGCTCTGTTTAAGAATAGATTAATTCATGATTTATTTAAATTGATCTAAGTTTAGATTACCTCTGAAAGAGGTGGATCTGCTCTTCTTCCGCTCACCTGTGTTTTCTCGGTTGTTCCCTTGAAAAGGCTGCTCAGTAGCGTGACTCAGGACCTGAACTGGTTGAAATCTTTCTTTTTTCTTTATGGCTTAACAGATCAACTTCTCATGGATGTTGGGATAAGGAAGCGACCTGAAAGAGGAAAACAGGAGGGATGAACTCTTCTTTTTAGTGGCAAAAGAAATGTACAGTCTTTAATCAACAGTGAAAGAGCATCCCACTTTGGATAAGTGTTTGTTGTAGGAAATGGTACATGTAGTGCACATATAGGCCCTATCCACAGCAATAGTAAAAAGCACCTCTTAGATGTTATTTCAGATTGCTACTCATTTATAAAGTAAAAAAGTGTATTTATAAGAACTTATTTACTTACTTCTTACCAGGTCCTTCACGCACACCCCTTTTTGTTTGATTTTGTTTATGGAGGCCAGGCCTTCCCAGATGAACACAGGCACTCCTGACTCCAGGGTGGTCCCTCTGTTCCTCTTCAGAAGAGACCGTGGCTTGAGAATGTTCCTGTGAAGGCTGGTTTCAGGGAGCTGGTATTTTCTTGACCGGTTGTCCCTGTGAGTGAGGAAAGATTACAAACTCGTCTCTGTGCAATTTCAATATACTAGCAAAACGCTCATTCTAACTGGAAAAAAAGATGCTTTTCATCTTTTATCTTTAATTTTCATTGATGACATTTATGCCATAGTTCAGAAGACCACCCTTCAGCTTGTTCTTGACTGAGACATAGTGCTTTTAATTTATAAATTATGTCTTCTTAGAAAAAGAAAAAAACCACTCCGTTCTGCCAGTCATATTGTCCTTGTTTTTTAATTACCACCACCAAAGAGAAAAGGCTTTAATGCCTAGAAGAAATGTGCACATATTTTCTACCACAAAGAAATTCATCAATGTTTAGCACAATGGCATGTAATTAATAGTTGTACTTTAAAATTCAAGCTAGACTCACTGTAGTTGTTTGCCAAGAGGTATACACAAGCACTGCCATACACAATGTATTTTTCCTATTGTTTCTGTTTGTCAGTAGGTAGCAAGACTGTGAATACAAACCAAGGCGGCAACGGCACAGCATTGCCTGAACATCCGGCTGTAGCAGTCCTGCTATGAAGGCTCACTTTACACAAGAGTTACAGGTGAAAAATGAATGAAGCAATTGTCTCAAGCCCCCCCCATTCTCTTCACTGCACAATTGCTAGCTGCCTTCTTTTTTTTCGCCTTTTTTATTTTTTTCCAAATCAGAACATAAGGATGCTTTACAACGGCACAGAACAAACCCAGTCTCAGGTGCTACTCCCAGGTCTGACTCCTCATTGTCAAACAGCTGATCATTGTCCTGGTAAAAAGCTGGAATCAAATTTTCCAACTAAGCGCCTAGTGTTCACTGGCAGAGAAATGGAGCTGGTTAACTGAAAGGTGTTGGGCATGCACAGCTCGCGTGAAGGGCTCCGAGACGCAAGCTGTGGTGGTTTTTGCTGACACCAGTGTCCCCTGCTGTGTCCCTCTCTCCTTTCCCCACTCTAGATCACTGTCCTTTTGCAAGCCCCTAAGCTTACTCCGATCAGTCTAAATCTTGCAGTTATAGACACTTTTCCTTTAATGGCAATGATGGGTGCTGAAGTTCACCTCAGCCTGGTCTCCCCCTCACTTCTGCTTGTTCCCACCCCAGTGCTACAGATCTCTACTCTCTTATTTTTGTCAGTACAGCTGTGTGTGGAAACTGAATATCTGAAAGTATCTGAGCTAAAGGCAGGGAAGCTTTTGATTTTCATTTAATCCAAAGGGTGGGACTCGCTAAGAAGCCAGGCACGAGCAGGGATGGCCGGGGGACAGGCAAACGTTTTACTGTGCCACCTGGAATAACAGGAGCAGCGCCTTGGAGCAGAGGCAGCAGTGGTGGTTTGGCAGGGATGGCTTCCACTGCTGCAGTCACATCTGCCAGGTTTCATCTGCCACTATGCTGACTTCCAAGAAAATGGCACTGGTAAGGTCTGCTGGAAATCAGGCCTCTTATTTACAGTCTACTTTACTGGCCTTAATAATGCACAGGGAAAAGCTCTGAAGCAAGTTTTGTTGGCATTGGCTGGCCGTGAGCCTCTCCCCAAGCTGTGCTTGTTTGTTTCTCCTTCTAACACCACAGTGATGGCAAGCTGACCCATGCTGGAAGCTGGGAGGAGAATCCTTGTCTGCAAGCAACAGACATGGAAGAGAAAACAGCTTACTAAATGTGATACCATATCTGAGGAGCTCAGATGCAGCAAGTTCATTTTTCATGCTGTCACATTCACAAAACCCTATCCACGTGTTTACGCAACAGATTTACCTGTGCATCCTTGTGCCCATTCACTCATCCAGTTGTGCTTTGGGAGTGAAGTGGAGGTTTGAGTCAGGAGCTTGGTAAAGCCTCTGGAGTGACAAATCCCAGACATCACATACAACTAGATTTTTCAGTACTGCTGCTTGCATGAACTGCTTTAGACCAGTATAACTTATAACAGACTAATGGCCTTTGCCTGAAATACACTGTGCCAGCAGCTGCTGTTGGTCCTGCAGGGAAAGTGGGAAGTAGGTTTTGCTGACTTGTTGGCAGAGCTGACTTGCTACCCCACACAGATACAAATGAAGCTGGAGCAGCCTTCAAGCAGCAACCCCAAACCTAGGTTTAAGGACAAGTATGGGTGGGGATTGCACAACTCCTTGGTGTAGCTAAGCCTAGAAACAAAGCTTGTTGTTATAGTCAGCATATTGTTAATTCATAAATCAAACTTCAGAAACGTGGCTTTGATCTTCCTATGGGTGTAGCTAGAAATCAAATTGGGATTTCCAGCTGTTTACAAATCTGCTAGTTCAGGAAGCAGAAAAAAAATGGAATCAGTTATTTGTTACCCTGTCTTCTACCACCTGTAGAGTTTTGCCTTACATTTGCTTGCAGCTTCTGCAGAGCAGGGGCATTACTTTCCTCCTCTGCAGTTGTACAGCACCAAAGAACCCCAGCTGCACACTGCAACCCAGGGGCAATTGCCAGACAAATAAGATCAGTACTTGCCCTGATGTACTGGCCAGTATAAACATAACCCTCACAAACTCTGACACTTAAAGATCCTGACTGCCCACAGAAGGTGGGTTTCCACTCTGGGTTAAGAGGTTTTGCTCTTGTCTTCCAGAGCAGCTAGTCCTCAGCCACAGCTTTTCTTCAGAAATATGAGCCATCTAACGGTCAGCCTGCTTCGCATTTGCAGCCAGCTGAAAAACTGAGGGTTCCCCAAAGAGACAGAGAGCACAGAATGGAGAAACAGAGGTGGAAAAAGTATTTTCAACCTACGCAGCAATTTCCACAGCAGTACAAATATGACCAGGTATGTTAAAATGACACTAAAATTCCTTCCTTCAGGACCATTCCTCTCCTTCCTTCAACAGCGCCCACCCAGGCCACAGAAAGGACCACTAAGTGCAACTTTTCTTTGTAAATCCCGAAATCAAGTTAGACAGTAAACTAAGGAAAACAAATAGTGCTTCAAATAATCTTTCGCTTGTTGACTCAGTGATGATTGCTTGCTTTTTGTATTCAGATCCAATTAGTTTTTAAAATAGGTAAGACAACTTCCAAGCTATGGAGTTTGTAATCCAGAGTTTACTAGTCTGAAGAAGAAAGTTTAAAGTAAAGCAGTAGTCGTTTTCCTTTTTGTAAATTACTTATACCCTGTTTATCCGACATTATCATCTATGTAAAAAAGTGGAGAGTTTGGCTGTTAGTCTTAAATATTGGGACATCTATCCAAAAGCACCTTGTCATGCTGGTCAGAGCTGTCAGTTGTCAGTCTTGTTGAGGAACAATTCAGAGATTCCGTAGGTATTAACATGCTGTACACATATCTATAAATAAAAAATTCTATTTTGTTTGTGGTGAGCTAGAATTAGATGTGCATCTACATATATCCAAGGCTATAAATAAAAATCAGTATCTTATTCATGGAGTTGAGCTGGACTTAGATATCCTAACTCTCTCTGCAACAGATACATACTTATTGTTAGTATATACATAGCTATATCTAGGACACCAAGTTTTTAAGAAGATACCCACTGGTATGGCCCTCTGAGCTCAGGTTAGGGTTGCCTGCTTGAAATTTCGCCTATCTATGGCCTTTTTTAAAGGGGAAATAAGAAAGGAAGGAGGGAGGACACTGGAGGAGAGAGGGTTCTCAACAAACCCGATACGAAAGACACAATTCTCCCCAAAACATTTGTCATAACAGACTTCCACCTAGAATGAGAGGGAGGAATATCTGTGACCAGTCCTGATGGATAAGACATTATTATAGCACAAAGTTCTGCTGGGCAGTGACTGAGCCAAACTGAGAAAAAAATGTAAGGCCAAACTGTGCATGCAGGTAAGTGAAAAAGGATGCATGGATGGAGGCCTCCAAAAGGAGGTTGCAGCATCCTCCATCATACGACTGAGATCACACAGGACACATCAAGTGGTGGTAAAAGAGGGAGAGGAAAGGTATAACATGATTCTTAGCTGGTATTAGCTATTCTCCCTAGCTAATCTCTAGCAGTGAACATGCATCCCTCTACTGTTATGTACACTTCATGAATAGCACTTACTCAGATTGTGCATGGAATTTCCATTCGTTTGATCACCACAGCTCAAATTCCCACTGTAGTCCCCAAATGGGCAACAATCCTGCACACAGGCCTTTAGCAAGAGAGATGTGAGCCACAGCTGTGGAACAGAGATTACCAAAGGCTAATGTACACCTAGGCATACTGTGCGCATAGCTACCTTAAAGATACTGATAGACTACAGGTAAATCAGAGAATAGACAGTCTTAAATGTAAGGAAATACAGCTCAGATAATAGATAGGCATAATTAGATAATAGACACTAACCAAGAATAGTTTTAGTCGGAGAGATGGGTAGGAGAAGACCAAGATAAACCTCTAGTATCTCCTACATTTCTTCACATTAATTGTCAGCCATAAAGACAAAATTTAAGTCTTTCGCTTATAGCTCTGGATACTGCTCCTGGGAAAGACTGAGGGTCTGTCTTGTTTGTTCTGGTCCCAGTTATCTTCTGTCTATCTCTTAACACCAAGAGGACAGAGTGGACCCTGCTCTCAAACATCAGGATTACAGAGTTTCAGAAGGGGTTCTATGTAACTTTTGTTTTAAGCATTTTTCATTTGTTCCTGCAGGACCTCTTCCTGCAAGATGCCCCTTATTCTCATCAGGATTGAATGATGCTTAGGTTTATCTTTAATTTCTCTATTTTATTTCATAGGAGGTGAAATAAATAATTGTTATCTTGTGCTGTGGCCAATAGGAGCCTCCAGACCATTAACTGAGGGTTATGGCAGATGTTGGCCTGTGGAAGTTGCAGAAACTCAACATCTGCAGAAATCCAACCCTTAGATTTTAAGGCATTGCTTTGTACAACTTTAGGTTGTCTTGAAAATGTTTCTCATGAGATTGGCCAGAGCCAGTGTGGCTTTTTAAGTTCATTCACTCCATCTTACAACTATCTTCAATAAAATATGTTCATTCAGTTGGAATTACGTACTCACCCAGTTGTCGTTGCTAATAAACCACGCAGTGTGGGGATTTTCACCAGCTCATGGTCTGTAATTAAGTAAGTATGCAAAGTATTTACCTCTAATCTTGTTAAACTGATAACTTTGGCTCTGTTTATTCAGGACACTGCTTTTCGAAAAAGTCCGTAAGGAAATCTCTCTTGTACATACAGCACCATGAAAGAGCATCACATTACCACAATCTGAACTATTGCTCAAGCATTGTGCATTCTGGAACATAGCACAGCTAAGCCAGAACCACAGATGGTGTTTTACATGACAGCAGTCATGACTATTGGCCCTCGAGTCATTTGGAAAAAAAAAAAAAACAACCCCACAACCAAACCCTCGACATCTACCAGGATCATGTCATATGGGAGGAGAGGAGAGACAAAGAGCAGCATCACTGGTTTATAAGCATCTGATTTACACCCTGATAGGTAATTATCCCACAGCTGGTAGGGAAAATTTCAAACAAGCCATTAAAGTAAATTGAATATCAAAATAAAGAATGAACTTAATCCAATTAATGTGGCCTTCTCAGTGCACTGCATGATGACATTTTGATACGAGAAGGTCCACACCAAAGATATTATTTTGGCAGCTTTTAGGGCCCAAGTCAGTCCTACAATTTCTTCCTTGAGCATTTGCAGCTACAAAGACTACGGTAGCTTTCAAACAGTTTATTATGCCATGTGTTTGTCAGAACAGGTCTTTTTTTTGATAAAGACAAGCCAGAACCAAATTTAGCGTGACTCTCCAGCATCAAAACTAGGTCTTGAGCAAAATTCATAGACTGGATAAAGAGCATCTCCTTAATGAAACAGGCATCTTGACAGAATTACCCAAGTTCGAAGTTCCTGGCTCAGGAGTGGCCAGAGCATATTTTGCTTTTGACCAAATATCTCAGGTTTGGAAATTTATCAAGCTCATATTAATAATTGATTTGGGGAAGCGTTGGATTTCAGGCCACTGTATCTTGTGTGCTGCTCTCAAACCATTCGTAGTAAATATATCCAGAGTGTCAGGCACTCTGGTGCACCCAAACCTTAAAGCCAAGTCCCTGCAAGGATACTCTGGAGGCACCCTTACTTGACAGGTGAGACAAAATCCCGTATGCAGGTTAAAAAGCTCAGAGTGAGTATCTTTCTGTCCACTTGCCAGAGATTTACCCAATTTATCTAAAGTAGCTGCTTAGAAAAAAGGACTCCCTGTGAGTGTGTAACACAGCATAGCACAGAATACAGGTCCGTATCCATCCTCGCCTCTGCCTGTGAATGCCCCCAGAAGAAATCCCCTGGCTTAAACTTCACAGAATGCAAATGAGAAAAAATGGTGTTTCTAAGGAGTCCTTATGCCCGACACTTTGGAAAAATATCTACAATGCAAAGCATGTCAAACTGCTAGTGGGAATTGCAGGAGGAGAGGGAACATTTTCTAAGACATCTGCAGGGAATATTTTACAAATTGAAGTGTGTTTTCTCTTAGGGGACTATTTCATCGCTTCACTTGATTATCCATGATGTTTTAACGACCATGTTGTAAAAGGTTTTTTGTAAGAATGAAATTTTGAATCAAGAAGCTATGAGACCCCGAAAGGGAAGAGTGTTTTACTTAGGTAGCCAACCGTGACCTTGGGGGATTTCAGATGGAAGTGAGGAGAATACAAGAGCCTATGCAAAAATTAAGCAGACTGAAAAAAGAAACTGGAAAAAAATGCCGACATAAATTGGTCCTTTGTTGAATGGCAAAGTGTTCTAAGGAACTTTAAGCAAAATAAAAAAGCAGAAAGGGGCATTAAAATAATTCCCATAATACTCCCATTCAGGTCACATCGTCCATAGCTGCAGTGCCCCCCAGTGTAACTGGACTAAACCCACCAGAAATAGCTCCATTTCTCTGCAGATACAACTCTTGAGTCAATAGATAAGCCAAAACTGGAGGCCTGAAACCACTCACTTCCTGATCAGACTTCAGAACTTGTTACTGCCACACTAGCACTAGTTTTCTAAAATCTATTGATTTTGTTATGGTTGCTTCGCAAAGGTACAAGACTGGGATGGTGCCAAGTAAACAGAAATACAGTAGTTCAAAATAGAGAGGTTGCTGATCATTTAAAATTCCTTTTCATCTCTTCAGCTTTTTCACTGCAGCCACTGAAAGCAATTCTAACGCCAACAAAGGTCCAGGCATTTTAGTCACCGTGCTCTGCAGGTCTCCATAAGGCTCAGCCAGCCACAACCAAACCCTTGTTAACATCCTCACTCTCCCGTTCACCCCAGGAGTGGGAAGGGAAGTATTAGCAGAAATACTAGACTGCAGCTGGAAACGTATTGTCCAAAAAAAGTGTATATTGGTGAATTACTCCTCACATTGCTTCCCAGTGTCTTCCAATGACAACTCAAGAGAAAACACCAAAAAAATTCAGTCTGACATGGTTTCTTCATACGCGTTGTGGAATTAAGAGACAGACAGTTCAGGTTGTTTCATGAGATAGGTAGGAACCCATCCAAACCAGCGAAACTGGTTCCTGAGAAGAGCTGCCTTTTGACCCCCCTCAGAATACAGTCACCTGGCTACTGGCCAAAGGCACTGACCCTCTTCTCTCAGGACCAGAAACACCTCATCCCCTTTATTGCCTCCTCCGCTCTTGTTTCCTTACCAATCAGATTCGTTTAGGTTTGCAGGAGATAAACAATCTAAACCCAAGTGTTCCCTAACGTTAATCCAGCTTTCCCAGCTTACTGAAAAGCCCATTGTGCCCCAGTGAAGGGCTGGAAAGCCTGGCTGCTACGCTCTGCCTGCTGCCATCCTCAGTTGGAAGGAAAATCAAACTGTTTCTGCTGACTCCCACTCCTAACCATTTGTAGCAGACAGAATGAGAGCAAAAAAGGGATTCCACTGAGCAAAGAAAACCAGGAGGGCACAGGCGTGGGCAAAGCAGCTGAGAAACAGAAGGCAGCATTTGTTTTGACTGATGCAACCTGACAAAAGCCAAATAACGTGTCCATTTGCACAGCTGCATATTGCTGTAGATGTGGCATGGACCACACAAATCATATTTCATGTAACAAATTGGTAATACCAAACCCCAACAAATTGGGTTTTTTTTTCCCACTTTCACCCATAAAAATTGAATACATTTCTATTTCAAAGAGATTCCCACCATTGTTTCAGGTGGGAAAAATCCTTTTTTTAGAATTAAACATATGATGGGTTTTATTGTGCAAAGCAGCACGGGTTCATGTGGGACCAAGCCGTGAACAGTGACACCACCAGTTGTTCTACTTCAGAAAGTCTAGTTCATTGAAACCCGGGTTAGTAAATCACAAAACTTAAAGAAATGTCTATCTGCAGCTGGTTTAGGTTTCCAGAGATGTGCTCTGCATGGTCAGAGGAGGGATGCACAGGGAGAACCAAGCCGCTCCGGTGTTAGCCTTCGCTGCTTTTGTTCCCCTGGGAAATGCAAATCACCATCTGGTTACTTTTTCGATGAAGGAAGGGTTAAAAAACAGGTGTAACTGGAGAGAAGATTTCAGCTTCACTGAAGAGACACAGCAAAAAAAAAAAAAAAAAAAAGCATAAACCTCGCTGCACGGAGCCATCTGGGATTCTGGTTACGTATGGGCCTGACTTTGAAGTGCACCTCACCGCACGGCACTGGGGCAATGCTGGCTGGGGCACAGGGGGACGGGGCTGCCCGGGCAAGATGACTCTCAGCACCAAACACAGCCCAGAGCAGGTTCTCATCTAGGTCTTGCCACAAGGATGCAAATGCACTTAGTATTAAAGTAGAGGAATGCTAGAACTTCTGAAATAGGCAGTTGGTTTCTCCTCCCCCTTTCCAAGGGCTGTCAGACCTTACCTTTCTGCTTAACTGAACAGGTGAATAACTACTTATCAAATTTATAGTAAGGTGCTGATTGAAAATATATAATTTTGAAATTTATGGTATGACAAACTTACATTATCGTACTACATGACTCAATCTGCCATTATTTTTCAACAGAAAAATGTTTTAAACTTCAAAACAGGGCAGTTAAAATAGTGATTTCCAAAGAACAGCAGAAGTATAAAATATCCTCTGGCAGTTTATCTGCAGGGTTTAATGCATGGGCTGCTGGAGTGCTACCAGAGCGGGCTGTTTTCCATGCATGGTATGCCTTATTGTAACACCAACAAAACGAGTGCTGCTCATTCTAATTGCTTTAGGAACTAATTGGTGTACCACTTTTGAGCACCAGGCAAAAGTGCTTTGTTGTGGTTTGGGTTTTGTTTTCGTTTTAATAAAAATAAGAAATAAACAATAAACACTGCCTAGGGATTAACCCTTCTACCAAGGCTGTACTGTGTTAATCCACCAGCAAAACTGTACAAAGCAGAGACAACTAACTTTTCAATCACCTTAAGCACTGGTCCTCCTCCGCAGAGGTGGCAGACTGTGCTGTGGCATTTCTCACTTATTTCTCTATAAGAAGAGGCATAAGATTCGCATCATACACAAATTCCAAGTGTAGGATCCCCAGTCCTTGCTGTTTCTTCTCACTCGTGACGTGTTGTGGGAGCACAATTACAATCTCCATGTCCTCTAGCTTCCTAGGAAAAAATGTAGGCTGTTTTGCTGTACCACATTAAGACTTCTGTCTAAGACTACAAAGGAGACTGTCCTGAAAAGGGTACATTGGTGTTGCCAGCCATCAGGCCGGCCCTGTACAGGAGGGATCAGCCAGCAGTGCCAATCTCCACAACAGAGCCAGAGTTCTGTCCTCACTAAAGCCAACTGAAATGATTCGTTACAAGTAACGTGTCCCATAAATCCCAATGAATCCACTTTACCACTGACATGTACATTTCTAAAATACACAGGATGTTTTATAACATAATTTTCCTTTTCTTTGTTTAAACTGAAAATGCGAAGAGCTCTAGCTGCAAGAGAGTACAATGGTAACTGCTTTTAGGTTAAAAAATTTACCATGTTCTGTGTTCCTCTCAACTGAAGAGGACAGCATCAATGACTTTTGTCACGTGCAAAAATGTACAAACAGACTATATTCTCCTGGACATACAATCTAGTTTTGAGATGTCTGCCTCAAAACACATTCCAACTGACTTTCAGTTCCTCTGCTATGCTGACATTTTCCTGTGGCAGGTCTTTCTTGCACAGCATAGTTAGCTTTGCTTGGAAAAATTAAATTATTAGCTTGTGGACAACTTGCTTAGATTATATGACATCCACACTGTCAAAAATGTATCTTAATTAGTTAAGACAACGGCATTTTCCAGAATTGGCCTGTCAGATAACATATCCTAGCATAAGAGAATCTTAAGGGTGATTTCACATACAGAGCTTTAGTAAGACTATATTTCATCACCTTCTACATGCAAGTCTTTTCTTTACCTTCTTGAGGGCTGATACAGCTTATCTTCAGGTCACTGAATATCATGAGACATCATTCTTAGAGCTTTAGTATTTTTTATTGTTTAAATATTTAAACTACAAAACCTCTGGGGATGTGGAATTGCAGTAGAATGTCTACCAGAAATTTAAGGTGGAATTCATGGCAGAGATGTTTTAATTGTTCTTCTTTGGTGTTCCCTGCCTTCCCAGAAAAGCATTATTTACTGAGATAAATCAGAACAAAGCTAAAGTTAAACACACTAATAGGATAAAATAGAGAGATCACGATTAGCAGAAGACTTTACGCTAGCACCATGAGAGAGAAAAAACAATCAAGCCTACCTTATAAAAGGAAGCAACCAGAACTGTTCAAACTGATCAGGGACCACAAACCCTGCAGTGCCTTTATCGTGCTGATATGGCCCTCAGTACAGGTGATAGAGCGGATGCGGAAATTAACCTCAACACCAGAGTTGTTGGCTTTACAGTAGTTACTTTAGGGACAGTCAGAAATTATTTATGTAGTGTTCACTGTATTACATTTATTTAGCATCGAGGGATGTATTTAAGTCTGGTTTAAGGTGGTGAGCCATGTACTTATGCAGCTGAACTCTTGGGCTGCTACG
Source organism: Tringa tobata (assembly GCA_033628505.1). Lineage (NCBI taxonomy): Eukaryota > Metazoa > Chordata > Aves > Charadriiformes > Scolopacidae > Tringa > Tringa tobata. The sequence goes on from JAHREE010000136.1 coordinate 3,185,600, forward strand.
CCAATGGCGACACACACCCCAACCTGGTACCGACTTACACAAATGCGCAACAAAGAAATGTAATCCTCTAAAATCCGAAATGGTAGAATTTGGGGGGGTGGTGGTGCTGCTGCTACCTAGGGGAATGGAACCACTCAGGCTGGACAGTAGAACCCCCAATAAAGAGCATTTCCTGGGAGTAAATTAACCCAAACTAGCTATAGCCCCAAAAAAATGAGTTTTAGTATCAAGCTGTATGCTAACCGCACATTTTTTGTCCACTCAACTCCACAAACTGCAGATGTTGCAGTGCTAATCACCCATTTGCTGTTCCTATTCCCTCTGTGCACTAAACTGCTGACCATTACTCATTCTGTAGGTCTCTTAAAAGCAGGAGACAAAATATATATGCAAAATGTTCGAAAAAAATGCAAACAAGGATTCAACTGTTGTGAAAGGCTGTTACTTGTAAGCACTTTCCTGGACTGACTGAACCAGTCTCAGGTTCTAGGTGTGCATGACACAGTCCTGTTTGCAAGCGATGTCAAGGAGATATGACCAGCAGGAGCTATATGAATATTTGACTTCTACCATGAATGAAACATTGCACGTGAATCAATGTGTCCTTCCTGGGCAGGACACAAAGCTTAACTTTCTGCCTTCCCACAGCATGACATTCAATGCCAGTGCCCTGGCTTTGAATGCTGCCTGAATATCCTCCACGGGTATCTGGAAAGCACTGGACTAAAGTTTATGAGAGAGAGGGCAGAGAGATGATTTTAAAAGACACAGTTTAAAACACTATCTAGAGCTCAAGAGCCAACTACTGCATGAAAACAGCCACCACATTTCGTGTAAGAACTGCTTCTTGAAGTGTTTTAGAGACCTGAGCTGTACTTGAGGAATCTCACTCTCCCCATGGGATGTGCCAGCAGGCTGCCGTGGGACTGCCAGGAGAAGGTTCTGAGGGGGCAGAAATGCCACCCTTCACTAGCACTTGGCAGTGAATGTGCTGGTGTTTGGGAAATAGGGAAAACATTAAGATGAAAACATGGAAGGGGAAAGAGAACACAAAGAAAGGAGGAGAAGAGAAGAATTGTAAGGTAATCATAGGAACAGACATGAGGAGTTATTTGAACCTAAACTGCAAAACCTGAGAGACCATTTAAGACCAGTTATAGCTGAATACACGAGCTCACTAGTCTCCACAAAGCTCACATAGCCAGGAAAATAATACAAATATTTCAGGATTTTAGGTGTCACAGATTTGATTTTGATATTTAAAATAATCTAGCCAAACTTTCCCCTCTTCTACATGCACACACTTACATGCACAGGAGGCAAGCTGTCTCACATTTGATTAGAGTCAGATTGGTCTGTTGGTATCAGAACAGGGACTACATAGACAGGAGCTAAAATCAACGCTCCAAACAACAGCAGAGCACCCACGGAGACTCTGAAACCATCTGTAGCCTATGGAAAAGCCTGCCTTACCCTCGACAAGATATGAGGGTAGAGAGAGCCTGTTTCTCCTCTTTCTCCTACATCCCTTCCTTTTGCTCTGTAAAGGACTGAAGTTTTGGTCCGTACTAAGTACAGAGTAAGTACTCTCCATAACCTCTCCTATTACTAACTGCCTGACTTGTATTTTACAGATCTCGTTTGGCAGTAAACCTAGATGTCTGAGGGATTTATTACCCACAGATTTCTAGGAGCCATGAGGAATGCAGGAATACACTCTGTCATGCCTTGTCCTAAAGCCCCCTTCCATTGCTGAATGACAGGTCCTTCTAAGTGCTCCTTTATCACCCTGAGGCACTCCACAGAGATAGCACTAAGTATAATAAAAGATCTGGATGGGTAATGATACAACTGTTGCTATTTACTGTTGCAATCATTTTTCTTTTCTTTGAGTTGTTATTTTTTATTCTCTTTTCCTGGGAAACAGAGAGAGGTTGTTAAAAATTCTTGAGCACAGTCATACAGTAACTGTAATGACAACAGACCACAAAATTCAAGCATTCACATCAGAAAATACCACAGTATACTCTGGAGGGGGAAACAGTCTACTTTTTTCCTCAAGAAAATATTTTCTATAATAAATATATCTGGACAGTTTACAAAGTCCTCAGAGGCTAACCAGTTAGCTGTAACAAGTTCTATACCTGACACATTTTTCTTCAGGGTAACTTGCTTCATTCAGAGTTTTAATGTTTAAATAAACTGCTGCCCAAATCAATACTCTACAAAATCATTCACTCTGGGAAAGTCCTTCAATCCTTCCCCCCTCTTTTAAGTCAATTTATATGCTACGCTACAGCTACCTCCGGCTGCATTTCATTACCTTCCCACTCCATCTTGTAGCAGCCACTCTGTAGTTTTGGCTACTGTTTTCTCAGCGAGGAGGTCCGCAATATTTTATTTTGTGCCAACCTGTCTCAGACAGCTGAAAAGCCCTTCTGTCTTGTCTCAGGGTTTTAGATCACTGCTTTATTCCAGCAGAGATGGTGAAATCTGAGGCCAAACAGCTGGAACATATCCGCCAGTCTTTGCCTAGTGACAGTAACTGAAGAGGTATCATTGCTGTTGGCTTTGATAATCTCAGATAAAGCAGGTGTGGGAGGAAACAAACCTAGGCTGTATTGATCTGATCCTATTTTATTTCCTTCCAAGCACCAAGTTTGTAGATAGCTGCTCTCCTACTCCAGCATTTTTTAAAGATACTTAAAATATCTGTTAACAAAACAGCTTTGCAAAGATTTCAGAGAAGAGTGTTACCCTCTTCAAAACCCTTTTAACTTCAAAGATGTATAGTCCTAACCTAGCAAAGCATTTAAGTAAATGCTTTAAATTAAGCTGGTGGCTATTACTGTGCTAACAAAGATGGGACCACTCATACGCCTAAATCCTCTTCAGGAAATGCAGAAGTTCATTCTGTGTTTAAGGGGGCTCACCTGAGCAGCAGCAGATGCATAACATATTCAATTTCCAGTATCCTTCTCATTCCTTTTCCAGGCATGCAGCACTACAATATCCAGAGATCCAAGTAGATGCTTGGTATCATGCCATGAGTTACAGAAAGTTCTTCATCTCAAAACACACAAAACAGGCAACTGCTGTACAGATGAACACCTCGAATGAGTCCAATTGCAAGTCTTACCGTTTGCCTCCTCACACCAAGGCCATTGAGCTTCTTTTTCCATTTGTCTGGAAAGGGGATACAGTTTCCGGGGGGAGAGGCAGTAGTTGGGAAGCGCCTGCCCTCAATGCTCTACACAGCTTCAAGCTCCCATTTATTTATCTGAGAATCTAAATTGGTTGATATGAACGTTCAAAGGTATGTGACGAAAGTTTTGTACCTCTTGGAGAGTACCCTGCATACTCCAAGAAGACCGTTCACCCTACAGCACAGGTTTCTGGTGAAACCTACAGGAAGAAACAAGCCCTTACCACAAAACAGACTGTTACCAGAGACGGTGCACGAGATGAAGAGCAGAGATCCAGCTATTTTAACATACTGCTTATTAGTGAATAATTAAAGGCACACTATCCTCCAGCTTTTCCAGATACAGGAAGACCTTAGTGATCTCCTTTAAAGCCTTAATCAAAAAAGAAGGAAAAAATAAAATTACATTGGGAAAGTTTTTGTGCTTACACCTCCCCTTCTCTTTGGAATTGGGGTTGCATTTCTCTATACATAAACAGGGATCATTAAAAGGAAGGGAAACAGATTTCCCTCAGGCTCACTTCTAAATACACTTCTAGCCTACCTTAAGTAATGGCCCTCATTTACCAAACTGCTGAGGGCCTAGCTGTTCCCACTGGTTTCAGCTGACTCTCCATGTGAACTGCTGAATACACTGAAACGCTCTTAACTCATCACTTAGAAGTTTAATTTCAGGTTCCTGCTTCTGAAAACCCACAAAAATCCTGAAAGTTCAATATACTTGAAAGCTTGTGTAGTTAGTGAGCAATACCTTACATTAATTTTTCAAATCTCTCTAGAAACAGAGCAACAGTGGAAATACTCAGAGCCACAACATCAAACATCTGCATCTAAGGCACTGATTAGTGGTGGATGGCCATCCCTCCTGCTTCTTCTGTCTCTACCAGCTGTTCAAGTGCACAGCTGAGCCTTGGAGCTGAAGTAAGAGAAAGCAGAAAATGCACATAGCTGCTTCTTGTATTTGTTTTTGAGTAAAGATAAGCAGGTTCTCTCTCTCCTTTTTACACCAATGCAAGACAGAAAGCAGTATGTTTCCATTTAGAGGAAATCATTGTAGTTAACTACACAAACTCAAGAAACAAGTGCAAATTTTGCCAAAAATGAAGCAAACGTAAAAAGAACTTCACAGACCAGGGAAACATCCAGCAACTACTCATTTGTTGCTGCTCACTATTCTGAAACTACAAACAGGGATAGATGAGAAAAACGAAGAAATAGGGAAGGAAAGAAAGAGAACGAAAAAAAAATCTCTAGGACAGAACATTTTTTTCCCCAAGACAGCCTTCAGCCCTTTTTGTTTTATATCTACTTTGGAAGAATGAAATATCCAGACCTGATTCCACCTGTCAATCATTGTCGACAGCAGCCTTGCTTGGCTGCCTAGTCATTAGGACTAACTAATACATTCTCTCTCCTTTGCCGTTTTACGCCAGGAAAAGCTACTAGTTAATGAGCTCCATACCAGGGCACGATGGGGCCACCTCAAAGTACTGTACCAGAGAAGAAAACTGACCAGAAATATTTCAGAAATTTTTGCATTGCCCATGGCTGTAAAAATATATTTTTACAGCAAAAGAATCAAATTTAAAACATCTTTAAAAGCCAACTGAAAAATATTAGAGCTTTCTGCATTTGGGAGGAGAAAAAATCCCATACAATCAAACAAGGACCTTCTTACAGATTTGCCCAGATTACCAGGAAATCTATGGGAAAATGCTAAAAGAAAGCATCGTGGAGACAGATTGAGGAAGATTCTGTATCCATAATGCTGTCATCCCAGAATAAACCTGTCAGTTTGTTACATATCCAGGTGTTGTTTTTCTGTAGCTTTTGAGATATTTAATGTGCAGTTCCACTCTTGAGATGCGACACTGTGAAGATGGCACCTTCTTACTCAACAGATCATCTCTGCATGGATTTTCAGTCTCATCTCTGCTTACGTTAGGATTTCAGCTGCCTTTCATCATTACAGCGCTGCGCATGCAAGATGAGTCTGAGGGAGTTATCTCTATCCTTGGGTTCACATGTCACTATAGCACAATCCTGTACTAGAGCATCGCAGGAACTGCTCAGGGACCTGTATCCCTACACAGTCAGAGGTTGGCATCAGCCACACAGCACAACAGAGCAAAAAGGCACTGCCAACACTGCTACGTTCAGATTCTTGGACCAGCTGTGCAGCCTCATAGGCTTCAAATTCTGACACCACTTACACCTGCATAACCTCTGAGAAAGTCATAGGGTGGCACAGGTAGAAACGAGGGCAGCATTTGCGCTGCGAAAACATTTCATGCGTGAACCAAAAAGAAGCTCATTTCAGAAGGTCAATTTTTCTGCAAAGCCAGAGCTCTTATGGAAGGATTTTTAAACCAAGTGTAAGGACCACAGTGGCAAAATGCAGGTGAAAAATTATATAGGCAAGAATGTAGGCCTGTGTAATTTATATATGTGTAGAATTTAATATAAGTGTAGAAACATCATGGATGTTTCATTTGCAAAGCCACTTTGCAACAGAACTGTTCAAATCAAGTCAGTATCGCCACACTGTGTATTTTCAGAGAGAAAGGAAAAAACAGAGGGATCTAACATTTCTGTATGGAGATGCAGAGTTTGCTACACTGGAGCAGACAAATTGTCCATTTTCATTCTCTGTTTCTGAAAGCAGCTTGCACGGCGTGGTTTGAACAGAGGCAGAAAACAAAGCACTCACTCACATGATGCATCCAGCCATTTGCGCCAGACCTTATCACGGGAGAAGACCTTCTTCCAGACCCCTTCAGAATATCTGACAAAACCACACAGCCTCATATTTTGCAGTCCAACTTACCATAAGTTGATCTAAAACTAGACTCAGGAAACAAACCCAGGAAAGTGACTCTTGAATTACGAGATGTATTTGTTAAGGGAGAGAACGCGCTTTTAGTCAAACTGATTTGTAATTTTTTCTTTAAAAAGATACTGTAAAGTAAGAGATCAAAACATCATTAGAGCCAAGTGTTCTGCTTTGAGTCTTCTTGATCAGCATACTTTGTAAAAGCACTTTCACTTGAATTTAGAGATTCAGCTCACATATTCTAACACTCACTGAGAAGGGGAGGAAGGCAGAGAGACAAGGACAGAGAGTGTGAGAGTCCGTCTGTAAGCAGGGCAGCACAAGCACATACACGTGTATCCAGTCTACATTTTCTAGCATACTTCCTACTGAGCTTAACTAATCACCTCCATGTATAGCTAATGAGAAAAATTTCTTTGTACTTCCTATAGTATAGACGGATGCTAAAAAATATTTTCTTGGGAATATAGAGCCTCAAAGGAAGGTTGGATATGAAAAAAAAAAAGGAAGGAACACATGAAAATAAACTATACTGTGCATTCTTTTGACATGTTATGTGCCACTTTACATCATTTGGAGTTTCATTAGTAGAGTGGCATTGACCTTAAGGGAGAGTATTTCAGGATCGATATTTCAAAAGCTACCAAGTTTCTATATCGTGCTGGATAGGACTTTGGAATTAAAGGCAATATAAAAAGAGCATGGGATTCAGAACAGATCTAGCAAATCTCAGAGTTCCCTCTGTTTTGTCATTTACTGAGAAGTGTGCAGGAAGAGGATGGTATCCTTTTAAATAATTTGCAAGCCCTTTACATCTCAACTTCTAGAAGCCACCAGAGACCAGACATACAGCTAGAGCAGGCATATCTGTACATAAAGAGCAGTGTTTTCAGGTTCAGCAGTTTTTGAAAATGAGGCTCCCTTAACATGCTTCAAATATAAGACACAAGTCAGTATCCACAGTTGCAGACTCCTCCCGTGGTTTGTTTCTTCCTTGATTCAGAGGATCATTAATGTGCTTTGTTACGAATATAGTTCCCAGGATCAGGGATCAGAATCTGTGCTGTGTCTATGTGTGCGTTTGCTAATCTGTGCAAGGTACAGAATTGACAAAAGAACTGATACAGACCCCAGGTTAAAGAAATCTCTCGAACAAGCTGAAAGAGCTCTCAAAAAGCTCACACACCTGATCTCATTCTTCATAATATGGGGACCACATTATTTTGGCAGCTGGCAACAGAACAACTGAATATTCACAGCTGCATAATGCCTGGGTGGAAACAGCTTTTTCATACGGAAAAGTAATTTTATAGGAGCACTTATGATTTTTCCAGTATAACGCACAAACACCATGGTGTTTTTTGACAAGGGCACTACCCAGACAGAACGAAAGGTTAAACAGAGACCTAGAGAGCACAAATGTCTCTGGGGTCTGGGTTTTCACATATTAGGTCATTGGTGGAACAATGGAAGAGGACTCGGATCCTTGGGAATCTTCTGCAATCCACTTTCCTACGTTCTGCCTTGTGTCAGACAAGCAATCAAAATAACCCATCCAGTAGCAATGGGATAACCCCAACCCTCCTGTTGGATTACTCAGACATTTAGGGGATATCTCCAGTACCCCAGCTTTCTGGGTGCTGCTCAAGGGTAAAAATCAGGGGGCGTCAGCCACTGTAGCTCAGAAAAAAAAATATATTTCTGACAGGCATAATGTTGGGATTCCAAGAAAGTGTATTTCATGGCTTGAAACCACTTCACAGCAGTCTTTCAGTTTCATATTTTAATATGTCATCTACTGAGAACAAAGAGAATCATCATGATATTAAAGCAATTTCTCTTTGACCCATAGTGACCTCTAATTCACTGGACTCTGTAATTTGCTTTGTATTGGAGGTTAAGTATAGCTGCTGTAGCTGAGGACTGAAGGATGACATTATAAGACTCTGCAGTATATTTTTCTCTCTCTGCAATTCATATACCTCATTTCTCACTAAGATGTACAGAGAAAGGAAGTTCAGGATGCATATTTATGTTAGGATGTGCTCACGCTCTGCAAATGACTATAATACAAAACCAAAAAGTAGTATGAGCTTTGCCACACAATTTATTCTTAAGGAACAATACTTTCATTTGAATTCTGCTACCCAAAGATGTTTTTTACTTCTGTTGAAACTACTTTTCCTTTGTGAACAAATAAAATGAATAGCATAAAAGCTTTTTATAACATCCAAATCTTATTCAAAACATACAGTAGGGGCCAACTCTTGCTCTCTGACACTGCACTAATGCAGTAGATGTAACAGCGATGTGTGTATTGACATATAACTACCTTATAAAAGCATTCAATGTATTTCCAAAACTAATTGGTTTGTCATCTAATTGCCCTTTACAAAGTAGAGCTGACAGGACAAACAGTGGCCTCATCCTTTCATTCACTTTTTGGAAAACATTAGGAACTCAGGTCTGGGTGTACCAAGTTAGACAATGCAGATTGATGAGGCAGAAAAGACTGAGAAGACAGCCTTCTTCCCAAGATATGACATCAGAGACTTCTGTGTAGGATGTCTTTCACGGTAAAAGGCTTTCTCTGAGAATGCATGGCCCCTTGCTGCCCTACAGAAATAGCTCTGGAGGCTTTGAACAAAAGTATCTTCAATTCAAGTAGTGCGATAGCAGTTTCTAACTGAAGGTGCAATCTTCAAAATTGCAGGATAGCCAACAGAAAAGAGCTTCCAGAGTAATAAGATTAGACCCGCTGCTCCACAGAGTTTTGGCTCTAGCTTCAGGACATCCCCTCCAGAAGAACTCATTGCAGCAATCAGCCAGAGACACAGATGTTAAGAACGAAGGAGGGGCCCATATAACAGAACGCATTTTGCTGCTTTGTTGGATATTCCCGATTGTCTTGCGGAAAAGCGGCATGTGCCACAGAACACCAGCCTTTTCTGTACAAAAATGTAGATGTAGTCATGGAATTAATGGAAAAATTGAGGATTTAGTAGGCCATACTTTGAACTAGTCCTTCCCTCTCTTCCTGAATGCATTGATTAAGTGAGCAATGAGTTACAGGTCAGTTACTATGCAAAGTCTCAGAACAACATTTTAAAAGATCTGAAGGCGTTTCAATCTAAGTTTGTCAGATAATACATATTAATAAGCAAACTCTAATGACTAGAAGTGCCAGAGTATCCTGAACAGAGGGGTTTTGAGCCTTCGTTTTGAAAAACAGGTGGGCTGAAACACATCTGCAGCTCTTGAGTATTTGCATATGCAGCAAGTACACACTTGCAGATGTCAGGCTTGTCTGCCACTATTACAACTAAAGGACAATTGCTTAAAAAGCTTCTGGAAAGGAGTTAAATTATTTTTAATGGCCTTTTTGCTTGCTTGTCAAACACTTTTCTTATCTGATTTAAGTGTCATTAACAACTCATTTGTTTACTGTTAGATTCAAAACAGAGTGGAACCAAACTAATCAGTTTACGTTTGACTTGCATCCTTTTCCAGTTTGATTCACAAAAATTAAGCCTAGAAAACATCTCCCAGATCTGTTGGTGATTTATTTCTCTATGTACCTTCTAGCACATCTCTCTTTTGGGGCCGCAAAAGTCAACTCAGACAATCTGAACACCACTCTGTTCCGGTTAGATTTCCAGCTCTGCAGGAGACAGGTTAACATTTACACCCCCCCGAATCTCAACATTAATTTCTATTTAGAAAAATTAATAAGAGGCATTCCAGTTGATAGGAAGTTTAGCAATGCTTGACAGAGTCCCTTCAACATCAGATTTCACCAGCTGTTAGAAATTTTCCTATATAAAAATGGCTGCCTCATATAAGTTTTGAGGCCTGGTTATAGGCCTAAGAAAAATGGCTTTAAAATAAAAATGCTGACACACATTAACTACAGCAGGCTTCTCTAGAATAACATCTTTTGATAACACCTAAAATGACTAGGTTTTAAGGATGTTGTTATAATGAGAAAGGAGGGTGTTTAGAGCTGCAGGTGGCATTGTTTCCAATCTAAGAACACGACTGGGTGCAGAAAATGATGTACCTCTTACTTTCAAATAACTAACAAGACTATGATATATGTATCTCTGAAAGGTTACAGACAGAAGAGTAGTGGAAAGCAGAAGCCAGTGTTGCTGACAGGGATAAAATGGTGAAGAACTGACTTTCTAAAACAACATCTACGTTCTGTACCACAACGTTCACAGAGATACTACGTGGCATTGCATCAGATCCACTTGGGACTTACTAAATATTATCTACCTAAAAGCAAACATACAAACAAACCTCACCACACATTTTCCATTAAGTTTTTGAGGCAATCACCACTGAGGTAATGATCCCTGTCATATTTCTTCCGAAAACCTGAAAGCTAACAGCTGAAGTTTAACACAGGCATCTGAACTGTTCAGACTCACTGGTGGGAATTCAGCTACAGCAATCACTCGAACACAACAATATCTGTTCAAGAGCAGCTTAACAAACCATCATATCATTCTTAAAATATCAAATAATATTGATTTCTTTTAAAAAGCTCCATGGCATAATACTGAAAAAATTATTACAGTTAAAGGTTATGTTGATTTTCTTAAAACTTTCAACAGTTCTGTGAGAAGCGAACAAAAATCTGAAATTACCATTTTTGTAATAATTTTTGTTCTGTGGGTTGCTTGCAACTAGCTCTTTTCCAATATAGGCAATTTGAATCCATTCTGTATTCCTAAATATACTTGCATAAATCATCCAAAGCAAATGACAGAAACAATATCCCGCATTTCATCTTGCAAACAGGAATATGATATATTTAATCAAATTTCAAACTTGAGTTTAGCTGTCAATGAAAAAAAAAAAGTAAAAAATCCACAGAAAAGGGATTTAGAAAGATAAGAACTGCCTTTTTATGTAAGAATTTATGTAAGAAATTACATAATATAATATAATATATGATCAATCTACCCCTATAAGTTTGCCACCAAAATCCACCAAAACTACATTTTTATATGCTTGGTACATTCCTCATGTTGAATTTCTAGGAGGAAGTTGCAATAAAAACATCCCAGTTTCAGTGGTCTGTAGACACAACGTTTCTGTTTGGCTTGTGCTGAAAATCAGCAGCTTTAAATTGTTTAGAAGCAGTGACTAGAAGATAAAGAAATGTTCCAAGTCTCTTAATGATGCCTGCACCTGTCAGTACAAACCCCAAAGCTTAATTCAGGTTGGTTTTTTGTTTTAGTTGGTGGGGTTTTTTTAGCTTCCATCAAATATGTGTAATTTAAAAAAAAAAAAAAAGAGAGAGAATGCAAGTAACACACTGCATAATAAGCATATATGGGTCAAAGAACAAGAATCTGGGCATCTCTAATTCTAGTATTCATTAATACGCAAATGAATAAATGGTTTAAAAGCTTAATATTCTCTTATTACTGTTTTCTGCATGCGATATCGTACAAAATGTTACTAGGCGTTTCTAATGTATCCACTTGTATAGCACAAAAAAAAGGCAGTGAACTAGCAAAACTGCCAAGCAGAAATTATTTTAAAAAGAATATCCCACAACGCCACACATGCCCAACTGACACAGGTGAATCAGATCTCAAAAGGCGGTACTGATACAAAGAGTTTAGCAGGATTTAGAGAAATGCCTTCTCCTTCCAACACAGCTATAATCATCAACCACTGCACTGGAATTCTAACTTGTTGCTTAATCTCAGAAGCTAAAGTTTTAGGTTTGTGGTTTTTTTTTTTGTTTTGTTCTGATTAACATTGCAAATTAGCGCAGAAAGAATTTGCCAGATCTCATCTGTCAAAACACATACTGATACTGTGTGAAATCTGTGTTTCTACACTTCGTATTAGATTGAAAAAATTGTGCTGGGAGAGACCTGAGGAGCAGCTAGCTCGAGAATTCTGAGTCAAAAGATGAGCCCACCATTATGTTATTTAAGAAATTAGTTAAGAACAGCATCTCCACAAAAGCCAAGATTTCTTTACTCAAGAACCCTGAATCCTTTTCTTATTTGGAAATTGGTCTTGATCATGCACCATATAACCAGTTTCTATCCAGAGACAGGAATAAAGGGGCAAATATGAAACCAAAGATTATTTTATTGCTCTCCCTCTCTTTCTCTTATCTACCAAAGGACAGATTCTGCCTTATGAGTCTCAGGGGAAGTACATCACTGTAAATACTGAAGATAAAGGAGGGTAGAAAGTCAACTTTAATCAAAAATAATCAATGAGTGAAAAACAGCGGGCTGTTGTAAGAAACTTTAGCTGATACATTCAATGTGTTGAATGAACACTGCACCATAGATCATGTCATGAACATATTTTAATTGTTTTACTTCATTCCTTTTCTAATCCCCTTTTTGCTTTAGCTTTGTACTATGTGATAGAAGCCTGAAGACATTAGTTTTCACCACCACCCCTTTCCAGCAAGCTTTTAAAAATGCATTTTATATTAATCATAACAGGGAAATCAAGTCTTGTCTCCTGGCTTTGCTTTTTGCATTGGGGGATTTGAGAAAGTTGATTGTACTGCTGTTCCTTGAAAGGACAAGAGCGATGTATCTGTGACGGAAATTTCTTTCCTACCTCCATCAGAGGCACAGAATGACAACAAATATTACAAATAGTTTGTACAATGTTCGGTTTCCCTGCCAGTTAGTCTGTAGCCTCTTCTTTTCTACATTGCTTCTTGGTAGCAGAAAGCCTTTGAGAACAAATTTTGGAGTGAAAAATCATATTACAAATCCTACAGACAGAACAAAGTGAACTCTGGAAACTCAGCCCACGGGGAAGGTGCAGCCAGCCATTACATATGCTACTGCATGAGAGGCGATATCTTTTATTAAGGTTTTATGAGGTGAGTTCTGGCAAGTCCTTGGGATCACTAACTTCCTGTCAGCCAGCAGAAACCGAACCCTGAGCCTTAAGAGAATCTGTAATGCTGGTATTTGCAACACGAGAGGGGCCTCTAAGTCATTGACAGCATTTATTTATTTGGGTGCTACATATTTCAGGGGAGAAAGCTGTGTTTGAGTTAAGATGTGCTTGTAAACATGATGCTGTGTGCTGGACCTCTAGGTACAATATATGGCCACATAAATCTTACTCAGTATGAAAACATTTGTATAGAATACTTGGCTATATATAAGCTTTAAATACTCCAGCACTTTAAGAAAAATCTATATTTTATGGATTAAAATATGCATAAGTTTAAATTTATCAGCACATTTCTTCTTTGGAAACTGTTCCTTGAGAATAACATTAATATTTATTACATTTTCCATGTCTGAGCAATTATATGGGCATAAATTCTTCAACAGCTGATTCTGCAGGACCTGAGTGGTTACATGGTATCCCATTTATGTCACTGAGATCTCAGTTAGGGACTTGTGCAAGATCTGTGCGTGGCCCCTAAGACGTCCTTTGTTACACAGCATCACCATCCCATTTTACAGTTTGGGAGGTGAGGTAGAAGGCCCTGGGACTTGTTTGCATTCAGCTTGATGGCCTCCTTCCCAGCAGTGTATTCAGGACTGTGGAACAACTTCCCTCAAAAGTCTTGAAGGCACAACCCACCTTTTTCTCTCCATTTTCTTAGTGTGACCCCTTCAGTGGTCACCAGCTCAATTCCTCTCTGGCTGAGGAAGGAGAGGTGGTGGCTAAAACTACCGGAGGGGCATTCTCGGCCTCCTTCCCTGGTGGCCCCCCAGCTGCTGGCAGCAAGCAGAGGAGCAGCCACACTCCTCAGGAAAGCCACAGCTTACAGCCTGTCACTTCCCCACTTTGGTGTCAGCAATAAGCCCCTTCCCTCCTAATTCCAATATGGCCTTACCCAGAAGTTTGCATGGCCCCGACATGCTTTCAATACCTTTGAGCATTTATTCTCATTTTCTACTGGAAAATATATATCATTACAGGATCCTACACAAAAATTGACAAATCATGGGATTAGCTGGCATATTTGATTTCATGGTGGGTCCAAGAAAGGAAACATTCTGTCAGGAGCATGCTGTCAATTCTTAAATACTTGATTTTTTTTTCACAACTACAATTAAAAGTTCTACTTGCAGCAATCTATAAATGCAAAAAACATTGCAATGCAGTTAAAAATACGATACAGGCCAAAAAAATCATGGATCCCTGCTGTCTGCATCCCTGAGAGAAACAGCAAAACAAATTACGCTGAATGGAAAATTAAATGATGGATCTACCAAATGAGAATGATTCTTCACAAGATGAACAAGTTAACCTCACAGCACCATTTCCATATGTACTTACTATACAACCACAAAACCCACTCTTTTTCTAGCTTCAGGAGACCGTACCTTCAGCTGGCAAAGACAGAATGCTAGCCACTCAGAAAGGTGACTTTTTTTGGACAAATGAGGAAACTTAATGAATTCCCCACTCCACAGACGGCTGTAGTATATGTTAGAGCACCTGCTGCAACTCACTTCATATCACATTGCAGTTATGAAAAATAGTTTGCTATTTTGGAACCCCCTGGCAGCCAGAGTGAATCACTGAGGGCCCAAAGCTCATTTATCTTTTGTCAGAACTGAAGCCAAATGAACGCCATCTTGCCCAGCAGCTGAAGAATGGGGGGAAAAAAACACTCTGCAAGTAAAAATAACCAGAGGAGCATGCAAGAGCTGCAAAGACAAGTGACTCCTGGCAGGTAATAAAAAGCTTTTCACAACTCACTCAAGCTTTTTGAACCACAGCATACCCTGCAAGGTCCTGAGAAAAGCAACCAGGGAAGAGGAAGGTAGGGAGGGAGAGGGCATGGGGACATGACCAGGGAGAAGGAGAAGAGGGTGTAGAAGAAGAGGAGGATGCAAGTCCAGCCAGGGACTGGCCATACACATGCTACCATGGTCTGACGTTAGCTCTGTGACCTGCAGGCTACACACAGGTAGACAACTTTAGGATTTTAGCTCCAGGTATCACGTGACAGATGTATGGAAGAGCTACTCTGACAGATGCTCTATACCTCCAAAGGAAACACTTGCTTCTAGTCGAAACCTGTGGAAGTTGTAAGACTACATGTGGAAGAAATCAGGTACTCAACATCACGAGCTGGGGAATAGCTGCTCTCTCAATACTATTAACCAACAGAAACATCATCTGTGCCACTCAAAGATCCACTCAACTTTGCCTTCCCATAGCTCTATTGAAACCAATACTTTGACCATGCAAGTGTTGACTTCCTCAATGATTTTATATAGTCCTGATAGTTTGCAAAAAGCACACAGTGCAAGGTGATAAACCCACTACCTATATCACAGTACTTCATATGGGATCCTCCTTCATATATTGCCGTTTTGAACATTTTAGCGAATCACCGACTGAATTATTTGATTCGTTGCATTGACTGAGTCGAAGCAATGTTTCCTGATGCACACATGCCCCTAGAAAATCTCTGTGATGACTGACATAAAGCAAAACCAGCTCCTCTGAAGTTCTGAAGTGCAGAAGGAGTCAGTATGGTTTCCTTAGTAAAGCACAGTGATGACACAGGCAGAGGTACTATCTTTTACTAGATCAACCATAAGAGCTTGAAACTTAGAAGGTTTTTGGTAAAAAAAACCCCTTTCCCTCTGGTTTAATAAAAGACAGGCCTCCTGCAAAACTTGTCATGTTTAAACTAAGCAATAACTGTATAAACTGAATGTGAGTAGTATCTTAATAGATGCAGACACACAATCTTTTCCTTTCCCGTTTCCCTTACGTCTGGTAATATACATGCTCTTTCTTTGTGAATATGAACATGTTTTGGTTGTCCGTTCAAGCTTTAAAAGCGTATATTTTGTTCTGTGGCTGTCAAGGATACAGGAATCCTTGCAACCACTGTAGGAGGAATTTTAAGGCAACCTATTTCAGGGAAGAAGGCAAAGCCAGGCATTAACCTAGGTTTAACACGTACCACTGTTCCACAGGGTTCATGTTTCTATGAGTAGCTACGCTTTCCTCTCATGCTTCCTAATTATCTACAAAGTACTATTTCAACTATTAAAGACACCATTCAGGTATTATTAGATGTATACTAATAGATGAAAGACACCAAAGTATGGAGTGATTCACCAGAGTTACACTTCTGAGTTCAGTAAAAACTGAACAGGGTCACGACTTTTCTTTCCCTCAGCTGGAGCCAGAAAGATTGTCCTTGGAGTTTATAATACAAGCAGCATTAAAATGAAATAATTGATTTTTTTTTTCTTTTTTTTGTACATTTAAGGGTACCCCTAGAGTAACATGATCTTCGTATGACTGATACTAATGTTTTACCTCAAATGCAAAAATAAAAAATATGGACCAATGAAAGGAATAAAAGAAAAACAGGTCAATGCTTTTAGGTAGAAAGACTTTGAATCAAGATGTAACCAAAATATTTTATTTATTTTGTTTGCAAATTTTTAAAAATATATTGATTTATCTAACTTAAAAATAACCACTGACTTTCAGGCAATGGGCCAAGCACTTGATTCAACTCTGACTGAAAAAGGCATTTCTCTTGACTTCCCTGGAAGTCAGATCAGGTCTTTTAATTAGTTTTTATTCTTTACCATTTTGATACTATGAATAACGATCTTAAACTCTTGTGTTACTGGACTTCACCCGGAAAGCTAAAGAGTTTTAAATAATTCTCTCAAATCAATTCCTTTACTTGCATCAGTTTAAATACACCACAGACTGTTCATGAGCTGAAATAGAGAGTCTCAAAAGAACAACAGAAAAGCAGGGAGTGATGTAGCATCATAAGTTACAAATGAACAATAATACAGCCTCCCTCTTTATGCCCTGAGAAAAAAACCCATGAAATTCTTAGGCAATAATGTCAATGTTTGTGATACTTTGAATCACTTCTTTAAAATGCGATTCTGTAAAATCATAATATATGAAGTACAGAAAAGCTGCCATTATAGCCCCCAACTATTCTTTGAGCTGCATCTCAGCAATGACATTTGGACAATGAAATCTTATATCCTAGGTTTAACTTTAAATTCAAATTACAGAAATGGATCTGCTCCTCCATGTACAGCTAACAAGCGCTAACTTGATAACTTGGTTCCTTCTGCTGTTTCCAATACGTTCAAATATTCTGCTCTTACCCAGATTCCCTCTGCTACGTCAAAAGTGAATGGAGCAGTACAGTTGCAAAATATGCAGATTACATGAAATATTCAGGTTAATCATGACAGAGAGAGTATGAAGTTCTTAAGAGGGAGCCTGGTGAGCAATCAACATTGTCAAATGTGAGATCCAAATGCAATTAAATGCCAAATGCTCTACACTGGGAGGAATAATCTGAACGATACCAGCATCTTACAGGCTCTGCATTACATCATGACAGATGTGTACATCACCGCAGACAACTGAATGAAGACTAAATATCTCCCCCCCCCCAAAAAAAAAAAAAAAACAAACCCTAAGATGCCAAATACATTATACAGAAAATAAATTGGGAAAATAATTCCAGGTATGTAATTCAGAAATCTGTTTTCCCTTATTGGATTAGCTTTTTTCACTTTGACAAGAAGTAGAAGATGTTTTATGAGTGGTGAACACTAAGAATGATGAGAAGCATTGAAAAATCCTCACCATCTATAAAACTGAAAGATTGAGGGTTTTTAATCTGCAGATAACCTAAATGCAGAGAGACCTGACTATCTTGACAATAGTAAACAGAAGTCAGATAAGAAGACTTCTTGTTACAAATGTATTTCTTCAAAATGGTTAGAGGGGAATGATTTTCATTTTGGTTTACAATTAGGTTGTACAGCTTATTACTGGCCAAAACCTTAGCAAAATTCAAACAGGCTGAGATACAATGCTGGGGCAAAAGAAATAATTCTCAAGTAAGGTATTTTCAAACCTGGCCTAAGGACAGCCTTCAGCTGTGGGCAAGTAGATAGCAGCTTCACTAATGGACAGTTACTCACATTGCTAAAGCAGACTGAATGTTACTGCTAAAAACAGATTTTGTACTCATTTAACACCAGTGATTTCACGGACTACAATCTCTGTTTCTGCCTCTGCCACAGGTTCCTTTCATCACTCTCCTGCCCATGTACCTCAAGTTTTTCTGTCAGCAAAATAAAAATAATCTTAATGCTTTCAAGAGGGAAGCCGTAAAAATAATGACTGCCACTTTGCCACACACAATGCTTTGGGAAAGTTTGTAATCATGGTATAAAAGAACAAGTGCACCATTCAGGAAATTAAGGACACTTTACAATAAGAAGATGACTGCAAGTGTTGGGAGGCACCTCAGAGCCTGAGGCTTCATTCAGATGCAGTCCTCTGTGCCAAGAATAGATCAATCAAGGTATTTGTTATGAATTGGGTACAGAGTAATATTGGTAAAAATGTTTGTCATGTACTGATTCTATGGTTTTCTGTTTCAATACTACAGATGCAATGTTTCACCTGCCCCCCTCCTACCCAATCCTTATTTTTAACTGTAATTGCAGCTCCAGCTTTAAGCCAGTGTGGCCGATGGGCTCAGTCCGTAAGGCTCTAGGAATCCTCTTCCAGTTAACAGGCTGAGGGATTCAAGCAAAAACCACCTCATCTTCAAGTAGGAAGGATTACCAATTTGGATAGGGCCTTTTATATTTCTGATGGTTCTCATAAACCAGACATTTTGACATAAGTAATGTTTGGACTTACAAGAGACACCAGCTATTTCAAGAGCCAGCTCTTCAGCTACAAGCAAAGAGGTTTGCGGGCAAAAGAGGCAAAGAGCCCTGTTGGAAATCACGTGGCTAAAGTGGTAATCACACCTTAGGGGCTACACGAAGGAGGAGAGGGCATGCGAGGTAGATATGGAGGAGAGGGTGTGTGAGGCAGGCATACCTCAGCCTTCTGTTTTACATGACACCAGCTCTCTGTTAACAACACAGATTTGCAAGAGATCTTGATATTAGCTCTTTGCTGCCAAGTGACGTTACTTAAACAGGGGTTACTCTCTCTAGGAATAGAAAACATCCAACTTGACAAACAAATCTTATTATATATAATGCTATACTAACCACACTATTTAAAGCCTTTTAGCTGAAATCATTTTATGTTCTTTAATGGTGTTATTCAGATGCTCACGACAGCATGAGTTTCCTGCTGTCCCCAACAGAGGTATGTAGCTGAGCCATACAGTTCATGGCTTTTTCAAATCCTGACAGTTCTCAAATTCACATGGAGAAAGTCCTTTCATAGCTTCATTAAGTGACATTTAAGGATCCCATCAAAATTGTCAATAATTGTTGGAAGCTTGGGGCTGAATTCTCAATACCAGAATCAACTTTTGCAAATGAATTTCCTGCATCAGTTTGGAGGGACTGGCTTGTCACCTGTGGCATTCTCAGTCTGACTTTCTCTGAGATTTCCATGGTGCTTTATCCCCATCCTTCTTAATAGAGAAATGCAAAGACATATGTTTTCTACAGATTTCCTAATAGCCATTAACCCTTTTTCTAAGTGAGTTTTTTCAAAGGTTAAAGGTGCATGAACTTTCTGTGAAGCAGCTATACTTCATGCGGCAACACAAGCAACGTTTGTTTTGTTTCCCTTTTTTTACATGGAGAAAAAGACTCTCATTTCCCATCTTATTTTGAAGCCATTTCACCAATCATCATTAAAAAAAAAAAAAAAAGGGATATATAACTCGAAAGTTTCTCTTGAAAAATATTTATTCATTAAAGGAGCAGTGTTTTTTCCCCCTCTTTAAGAGACTACAATAGAAAATATATCTAGGAAAATCAGGTATGTCAAAGCAGATCTCCCTATAAACACACTCAGAGAAGTCAAATCATACCACTACTGAAAAAGTACCAAGCCAGTTATAGCAGAAATGAGACTATACTAGTACTTACCCCTGGCAATACAGCCTTTGGACACGGTACTCAATTCAACGAAGCGCCATAGCTACAGTGCACGGAATTTTGTGGACTGTGTTCTGCTCGCTCTTCTGCCAGAGAGGAAAAAATCTACTGTGTTACTGGAATATTGAAATTCTTTCATACGCAAATATGTCAGGAGACAGCACAGCCCCAAGGGTACTGGCAAAGCCTGCGAGACACCAGATTCCAGTGAGCTGTTCATTAAAGGCATGTTCTGATCAAGACAACAAACAAAACAGATTCAAGTTGTATCCATTCTTTTCCTTCCCCTTTCCCTTTTTAAGGGTTTGATAAATTACAGGACACCTAGACTTACAAATTTCCTGATCGGTTCTAGTTTCCTGATCAGGAAATGCAAATGCAATGGATTGGTCAAAAACCAAAGAGTTTTCACAGCAAGGTATTGAGTTCAAAGACCAAAATCTAATCAGAAAGGATTTCTTGGACCCACAGCAGATTTTCATGTCAAAGTGAAAACAAGTCTCGTCTCCCAAGTCACTAGCAGCCTTGGATCCACTGTGGGATGCCAGTGGGATGAGAGTAACCGATCTGACACAGGGATCCGAACTCAAGTCTTTCCCCTTTCCCTGAGCAGAGTAGTGGTGGGCTTATTCCAAATCTGAAATCACCATGGCTAAATACATTTCCTACACAGCTCTAAACTACATCCTATGGGAAGTTCTTTCTGGCAACACAAGGGTTATGCTGTGTCATCCTCCTGAGGCAGGAAAGAAAAATCACTTTGGGCAGGATTGCCCTTCAGACAAAGACAGGCTGGGTTTTGTCCTCAAAAAGTATGACTCGCCCTATTTCTCAGTGGGATGCTCAAAACATTTCAGAGACAACAGACAAATTTTAAAGCCAATGTGATGTTAAAAACCAAACCAAAACAAAACAAAAAACCAACCAAAAACCACCCACAAAACCCCAAGCCCCACCAATTTGCAGGGAGGATAAACGAGGTACAGAGGAGAACGCATTGCCTCAAGCCCCTACTGGAAGTGAGGGAGCTGGGAGAGAAGAGCCCAGCACCTCCACTCCTGACAGAAAAAAACACCTCATTTTTCTTATGCACACATATCACAACAATTACTTTGCTGCTACCTGTGTGGGCAGAGAGCCTGATGTATGTTGTTTAAATGATCTACCAGCTTACTTCCACAGAAAAGTCTTCTCAAATAGTTCTAATTGCTAAACATCTGCTGGAGGTGTTTCTTATGCCAAACAAATGTCACATCAAGAAGGTCATACACATTGAGCTAACACCTTAATAAGTCATTCTTTCTTTCTTTGGCTTGATGCTCTAATATTTAGAGACGGTTTGAAGTTTTGTACGTTATTAGCAAGCGGCTCGTTCAGAACTATTGAGTGAAGGTTACATTGAAAGTGTCCTTTTTCTCTCAGATGAAGTTCATGTGCAGTACTCCAAAGCAATCTAAAAAGCTCAGTCCTCATTAATACAAGTTTTGAGTCTGAAAATACAGTATCAAAAGGCTTTACTCCCTTGCCTGTTCTGCTTAATTTCTCTCTCTCTCCCCCCCTCCACTTTCCTCCTCCGCATTTTAACTTTGTAGCCGTAATATATAGCTTTTTAATGTTTCTGTGTTTGCGTAACAAGCTGAACTATGCTCAAGGAGATACAGAATGGGAAGTTATCTGTATTTCAGATTCCAACTCTTTTGTAAATTCTTCCTGTATGGCCTGATTCACCACTTTGTATTATGCACCAAGAGAAGGAAAATATAGATCACTAAGGACATGTCTAAGAAACTTGCACACCATTTCCATAGCAAGACTGCGTCCCCGCTTACAGAAAATACTATTAAGACATCACAAATGATCTGCCATACACAGAGAGTAATTTGGCTCTCCATGCTGCAGAGGTGGCTGTGTTTACAGACAGACTTTGAAAATCAGCTCTGGGAACTGCACTGGGGTTTTGACAGGGTATTTTGAGAAGGGTATGGGTCAGTACACTAGAGAAATAAGAATCAGAGAGCAAGACAGATCACTTTCTAGTAAGGCGGTGGACGGCAATATTGCAGATTCATCCAGCTTTATGGATAAACCTAGGAGAATTTAGCTAATCCTCACACACAGGAGTAGTGCTGTTACAATTGCTCAGTCAGCCATTCTGGGGTGAATCTGGATCATTTGGGTTTTAAGACTATTATGATGGCTTTACATTTCACTGAGCAGACTATTACACGTTTAATTCAGAAAGACAGTAAATTCTTAAATGTGGATTCCAAGTTCACTGTGCAGTAGAAAACAGTGGACAGTTCAGATCACTGCGGATATCACTTACCAAGTACCAGGATGAAAGTTAGTTTTTCTAGTAACAGATATATAGAATTCAACATTTCTACACACTTGGGGAGGAGTTAGTTAGAAACACACTTCCGAGGAGAATAAATAATCTTTATGCCACCTGTCTTCTGCCCTTCAACTCCCCTATCCTATCTTAGATAACATAAAAATTAGCTGACCTTTTATATGTCTGAAAATAAATTTCTGTATTTTACTATATTACATAATATACCCATTGTTTTGTTCACAATTTGTTTATGCCTTCAAACTGAACCTCCATATCTTTATTGCTTTCCAAACAGTATTACTCGCTTTTTTAGTTCACTGCTTTGAAAATGGGCATTTTTTGCTTGCTTTTATGCTTAGAGCACGACACCAGAACAACTCTTACAAGAGACAAAGCAAAAGGCAAATTACTGAGGAAAAAGAAAACTTAAGATTCACCTCTAAGATCTTAGAGCTTTCAAGCAAAATATTGCAATTCTTATAAACGTAATCAGGATTCAGGTGAGAATAACAGTGTATTTTTTATAAGAATATGGCACAGAATAGGAAGAATAGCTTTAGATTTATTTTAATAGCGTTGCTTCTTGCCATGATTGTAAAATTGCCTCTGTCCAACTTAGAAGTTATTTTTACAATTAGACAGCTCCATTTGTGTCTTCCTGAAAATTCACTTTTGAACAGTGGCTTTGCCTTCCTCACATTTTGCCTTGTAATGAATTTGAATGTGGTGGAAGGGCACAAGAGGAATTCTTGCAGCAGCGATAACTGATCATAAGGCAACCGCACCTAGACCAAAGACCCGTATTGCACAGCATCCTGCTTGAACAGTGACCGAAAGCCAGTCCCTAGGGGAGACCATAAATGCAGAACAGGAATATATGACACTTTTGAGCACTATTACTTCAACTGAGTCCCCAGCTGTTTGCATGCTTGAGGATTTCCTGAGCTAGAGCAGTTTCTGTGTGTTGAATACCCTTCCAAGGATTTCTCTTCCACAAACTCGTACAACAGCTCTGCCTGACCTAGGGATAAGAGTTACACAACTGAATACGAAGCAATTTTCCAGCCAGAAATCCATGGAAAGAGGGGAGGCATGGCCTTAAGAGTAAATGAGAAACTTATAACTTCACCAAGTAACCTGAGGAGAAAAAAGTGTTTATCCTCCTGAAACATCTGGATGATCAACACTGACTCTTGAGCAGCAAAGCTGTGAGGGCCCACTGCCAGCAACTTCATCTATTATGGAAGATGTACTAGGAGAGACAGTCAAAGCTGCTGTCTTCTATGGCCAGGGAAAAGAGCCTCACAAAGCCCAAAGAAGTCTCAGATTTTCAGACCTGGACAAGGCATCCCGATGCACAGTCACACCCTGGCAGAGGTTCATCACCTGGAAGAAAGGGCAAAAGTAGACAAACCAGCAAGTGGCCCTGCAGACTCCACAGCTGTGGCATTCGGAATGCTTGCAAAACATCTGTGTCGAAACCTTTAACAAGCCTGCTCTTTGTACACATCTCAGATTGTTTTACTAACCTGCGCAAGCCCAGATCATAAGCAGACCAGAAATTCCCTCTTCAGACCATGTGCTGGGCTTGCTGAACTCTACCGGGGAAAGCATGCTCCTGCCCGCAGAAAGGGCACCAGCTTGAAACTCCAATAAGGCAAAGGAGTTTTAATATCCCATATAAGGGATGTCAATTATCCCTATCCACACTCAAATGTCCAAAGCATTTTCTGCTTTCTGACACAGTTGAAGTTTAGCTGATATAATTCAGAAGGTTTGGTTTTTCAATCTATTTGCAAAGTCTGACCTCTTTAAATGACTCTCAGCAATATTGCCCGAGTAAATACATGTTAACACATTTTTCTTTCAAGACTGATACAGACTTTTAAGCTACTTCTTAAAAAAATCATCATTATTGACAATAAATTTCAAGGTATTTTTCTGAGTCTTTTGGGTTTGTGAGCCATAAAAAAAAATGAAATTATGAAGATGTGTGTAGGGATCACCCTTGGTTATATAGGAGATCACAAAGACTGTACTATCTTATGGTAACAGCACCAGGGGGCCACATACTGTTCTAGAAGACATGTATCAATGTGATGTCTAAGTTAATCTGCCCTTTATGCCAAACTCCTACTGACATTGAAGAGTTCTGCATACACAGAAAGAGTAGACAGAATATAATACAAAAATAAAGTGGCAGCATCAACTGAAGTTCCTTGTTCTCCTGAGTTTGTCAAGGCTTTGTTACTTGGCAGCTTTTCATACAATATTTATTATGGCTGCAATTTTTCCCCATTAACATGTTTTATCTGGGAAAAATGTCACATTTTTCTATTTTAAATATACAAAGTCTGACATTTTTTGTGAGCTCATCTTTAGTAGATCGCTTTTTGTTCTAACCTCAGAGCAGTGGGGAAAAGATGCTTCCTCTATCTTACTTTTTTTTCCTTTGAAGTCGATGTATTCCCTGTGTTTTGGGTTTGTGTGGTATACGGATTCTCACAACAGAGTGGAAGTCATAGGTGGTGTTCAGGCCTTAAGCTATTATTGCTCAAACTACAGGTGGATAGAAAACTTCTTTGCTAATATCAAAGATAAGAACAAGTCATATATCAAAGAAATGGGTCAGAGCTGACTCCTTGGGCAGCCTAGATTCTCTCCGGTGCATCAGCATTTCAAATTAGCAGGTGCACATGTGCAGTGTATACAACAAATTGGATAATCTACTGCTTGATAGCTCAAAAACATTAGCATTCAGTCAGATGGTACTTTATCACTTACTCCACTATAGATGATGTAGATTGCAAGCAGCACGGGAAAAAAAATCTAGGCATGTCGTAAGAATTCTTTTAGAAATCACCAAAAGACAGTTTCTCCAACCTACTTTTTTTTTTTTTTTCATTTTTTTTAATAGTTGACTCATACAAACAGAAATTTGTATCTGCTCATCTAGAGTTCATGCCATGCATCAGAAGCGAAAGCATAATTTTCATCCTTCTACATGAACTGAATTGTTGTTGTTATCCAGTTTTCCAGATGTGAAAATGTGTCATCTCTGTCAATGTCTGTGTATCTAAATTTGTATTTCAGCAGTCTGGCTTACAGGTCTGAAACCATGCTGTGTATCTAAAAGGAAAAGCGTAATTTCTTTCCCTCCTACAAGGAATGTCCCATTGTTATGATCCGATTTTCCCTTCAGAACTTGTCACTATTATTTTTTAATTAGGCATGTAATGCATTTAATATCCTTCCTTTATATTGCCTTTAATTCCTTACTTAACCTGTATTCTTAAAGTTCAGAAATACCAGATCTCCATTTAAATAGCCAGGGAGATCATTCATGAGATAATTTTTTCTCTATGTAGACAGGCTGGTTTCCTAAATCACGAAGTGTCTTTTAAAGGTAACATTTACATGCACATCACAAACATTCCATGTGAGAATCTTGTTACGTATCAATGGATAATATTGCAAAATAAATATGGCAAGTTCTGATTTCAATGTCTTTAGAGGGAAAGATTTTTTTACCTACGTTTAATGTCTTGATGAATCTGTAAGACAACAGCTTTTTACCATTAGCAGATCAGATTCAACAGTGTATGTGTTGTTTCCAGCATCTTTTCCCCTCCAAACATGTTTAATCACAGTGAAAACTCATTCACCAAGCTGCTTATCCATGGTACTTAGAAAGCAAATTCACCTTAATATGCATTTTTGAAGCTTTGTAACTATTCCAATGGCTTACCTAGAGATCTGAACAAAAGCGATGCTTTGCTTGTCTTATGGAAAGCAGAAGACATCCCTGACAAAGTATGAAGCGCCTCACAGGAGAATGCCTGAATACTTCAAACCATATATCCATAGTCTAGCTCTAGATCCTGACTACGTTACAACAAGCCAAGCCACTTCCATGTAGCACATCTTTTCTTCTTAATGCCCATGGCCTTTTCCAAAGCAGTGTGTCAGCAGCTGCATGCAAAACAGCTGAGAGACATAATTAAAAATACATAGAAATCTCTCTGCTGATGGCACAGTGAGAATTAGTCAACAGTTCTGCTAGTACAAGCTCTGTCCTGCATTCAGCTGTCAACCAGACTGAACAGGGGTTTGGACATTATAAGCATTCCCACTGTTTGGTCACCACCGCTTCTCCCCATAATGTTTTCTATCACCATGAAGTTCAGTGTAGGTCTCCAGTTGGCAGAATAGTCAATGTTAACAGGCAACTGCTCACCTTCAGTCACTGAGTATATCTGCCACAGCACCAAGGGACAGGCAGGAAGAGGTTGAGACACACATTAATTCAAGTTCCTGGTAAGAGATTACACTTCAATTCTGAATGTTGATTTGAGATCATGTCTCTTTACCAGGAAGGATGAGAATTGGCAGGAATTATCCCTACTGGGAGTTTGTGTCTGGAGAATTTACCAGCTACCTATGAATCTCTACTGAAGTCATTTTAACTGAAGAATTGTTAAACTTGTAACTATATGAAATCTCAGTTATCCATATTCTGACACATGTAGAGCTCTTGGACCATTCACTGTTGTCTCTTTAGAAAAAGCTGCATATGGTGCTACCTAGAACTGTATTCGAGGATATTCGGACATGTACCTGAGCCCTCCTTCCCCATTTGGTGGCTGCCATATCACAAAGATCTACATGATGAAAATAAAGTATGAAGATCTAGAACAAAAGCAGCATGGAATCTAAAATTAAACCCTACGCTGCCTGAGGAATTAGCTTGTCTTCTGCACGAGACCACAAATCAGACCTATTGGACAATTACTGGAGTCGACAGTTGTGGCAACTGCAGTGCCATTTGACACACAATTTTCATCCAATACATTATAAATATTTTACTGACTGTATAGGCAGCATGAGGCAGAAAATATATTACCAACTTGCCTGCTACAGGATTTTGCTACAATTATTGAGTCAAAAAAAAGGTTGTCTTTTGTATGGTTGGGTGCTGCTTTTTTTTTTTTTTTTTTTAAAAAAAAAGGAATGCAACTAATTCTGTTATCTGTTATCCTGCTGTAACAGTCACCCTGGCTTCTATTCCGGCAGCCCCTTCTGCCAAATGGAGGGCACTCTTTTTGCAAATCTTCTTAGGTCAAGTGTGTGTGGGAATCATATAGGCTCTTCTGCAAGCAAAGAAGGATTGAGATTGGAAGAATCGAAGGAATGTTTCCCCCTTTCAGATCACCTTGCTTTGACCTTAGTTACTCCCCTCTCTTACATTTTAGTCCCAGAAACAGCTGTGTCAGCTTCAGTTGATGTCTTTCCAGTGCTAGGCTCTCCTTTATTCTATTTCTGATTTTTTTCACACTTTCTACATCATCAGCTCCATATAAAGAACAGTAGTGGAAATGGTTTCTCCATTTAGGCAGCTACTATTCACAAGGGATAGAGAAGTTAAGGCTATTTTACACAAGTAATGGTAGACTCCACCCTCAACAGGTCTCCTGGCACTAACAACAACATGCCAGTTAGATAAAATCCAACTAAATTTCACTTCACAGTTGCACCAATATAGACAGAAAAGCCTTTACACGAAGAACCAACATATTTCTTTTTATAACCACCAAATTCTTAAGAATTGGCCTGTGCTATCTAGTGAGCAGAGGACTTACCTGGGGTTGGAAACAAATTTCCCAGGAGTCCCGCTGTTGTGCTGAGAGGGTTAGTTCTGTGTTGCCCCTTCTCCCAGCTCCTGTATTATTTCTCTATGTAAAGGAGGAGTTCAGATAGAATAGGGCTATCTCCAAGGAAATCTGTGTACAGAATGTCTCACAGCAACTTGTTCAGAATGCTCTGGAACTGAAAACAGGAATTAGATTTGTTTAATAAATGGAAATTTAGTTCTTGGTAGATTTACACAAATTAGTAGTTCCTGAAACTTCAGCACCTCATGAAGGAACGAAGAGCTAATGTCTACAGCTTTTTTTGAAAGTGTGCAATTTTACTTGAATTAAATTCAGATTCTATATTTCACACCATATATATATGTATATATATGTTGCAAACTTAAAGTTTGCAACTTGGCAAAGTCTTTGAAAATTGCAAGATTTCTGTTTGAGAGACAGTGAGAGTAATTTACAGACGTATGCTGAGCGTGTTTCCTAACTCTGGAGTGTTTTTTTCTAGAGGAAGCAAGGAAAATAAATCGGGAATCTTCATTCCTAGTGGATAGTCCTTCACTTGATAAGGAGTCATCTTAAGTTTACCCCCTTTCTATGGTAGGAAATGTAATGAGTTGTTTGAATTGTGTGCCGGCACTCATTTTAAAAAATGCACTGCTATCATTATTTGCATTAGAGCATTACCCAGAAGCTGTACCTGAAGCACTGTCCCATTGTGCAGGACAAATACTACGCAACTCTGCTGGTTTGAGTACCACAGCACACCTTTTTTTTTTAGTGCCACAATAATTTGACTTTTTCTTAGTCTGATACACTTTTAAAATGTCAGTTTCTGTCGATTTAAGACCTGACACAAAAGGTTTAGGTTCCTCTAAAGAAAGTCAACAGGAAAAATTATAAACCTGAAGTCTGTATTCATTGTGTGATACCGTAAGATATGAAAGAGAAATATTTGTTTTCAGTTGCTGTTCCAGTTACTGGCACGTTACCAGAGCATGTGTAAATACTAGTATAAAATTCAATTTTGACAGGATACACTTCATCTCTACTTTAAGCAGCAAAGATATCACCAAAGTATAGAGCTCATGACCAAAATATGCTGCCTTAGGAACGAAAGTGAGCTACAAGATAGGATGTTTAGGATGAAACTAACTTCCGTAACTGAAAAGTCCTGTTTTCCCTCCAGAGGAACGAAGTTCCTCCCTCCCTGCTAAACCATCGGAGCTCAGGATCTTTTAGCCATAACAAGTGGATTTCTGTTGGTCTCTAGCTCGGCTATTGATACAACATGATTCTGTTTAGGACTCAGTCCCTCATTCACAAAATGGGCTCTCTTACCCTGATTTAGGGCTATGGCAGATCATCTCATTTGCAGGGACTAATGATTACCAAACATCCATCAAGCCACAGTAACTGACAAGTAGTGCATCCTTATTGTGCAGCATAGCCTGCAGCAGCCCCATTTCAGGCTGAAAAATAAGACTGATTACTTACTTGTGTCTCAGACTGGGAGTATCCACGTAGGCAGACACCACTCAGCAACTGAGGGGGAACCATTTTTCATGTTGCAGCAACAGAAGTCAAGGAGCTGATCTGGCTTAAATAAAATCTGGTCAACAGAAAAGCAGGACCACTGAAGAGGTAATATGTAAGATAGCAGGAGGAGGAATACTCTCAACTAGTGTTGTGAACAAAGGTACACTGCCCTTGAGACCTCAGCTTTTGTGCATCAGAGCAGAATGTGGGACAATTCTTTTTGTGTCTGTGTAAGATTCAGACATCAGAGTAGAGTTGATGTAATAGAGCACCAGCAATGGAACACACGTGGTATCTAAAGACAAAACAAGAAGAAAAAAAACAGCCAAACTTGTCAAGGCCACTAGGAAGCAATGAAAGCTCAAATGAAAGAGTTTAAGGGGTACCCCAAAATTGTAGAGGTTGGCTCTTCCTCCTCATTGAAGACCTAGACCACGCTGAGGTGGCTGGGGAAGCTACTATCCCATGTGACCAAATCAGGTGGTAAAACCAGGGATCCAGTGCTTGCAGTTTATCTCTGGGAATGTGATCCAATTATGAGTCACTTACACCAAAAGCAAAACAGGCTAGAACCTAAATTACCAAGAAGACAGATTATGGGGAAAAGGGAGTGAGGATATTACACAGGAGGAAAAAGTCCACAGTCCTCAAGAAAAGTCCACAAACACCAGAAAGCCAAAATCAAGTGACCAGGTGGGCTTCTTACCCCCAACTACCTACCACAGCATTTGTTCCTCAAATGAATAAATTCAGTTAACCAGGCCAAGTGAGGGGACTTGCACCAAGGCTGTCATCTTGTACCACCTAAAACTGCCATAGACCTGTTCAGTATAGACATAGACTCAAACACAGTTCAAGCAGCATAACATGCTAAGAAGAGCCCAAATCAAAACACAGAATCATTGAAACAGAAAACCCAAAAAATCACCATGACTGCCTGAATACAGAAGAAACTCCAACCTAGTGTCAGGTATTGCTTTCTGCTCCTTTCTTCTATCATCCATAAAAAGAAAGGAGGGCAGAATGCAGCAGTCTCCAAAGAGGGACAGTTTACAAATGGAGATGTTCTGTCACTTCATGAGTTATGTGTGGGATGCTAGTATCACATTTCTTTCCTATCAGCCACATAGCTTTATTTAGCTAAAGTAGGTAGTGTTTGTCTGTGGAACCAACTATGTCCAGTCAGGTTTGGAGTTTCAAAAAAAAAAGTTCTAGTAATTTGTAATATTGTTTGTAATATCTAGTAATAATCATGACACAGGGAAAAGACAACTGCAAGGAAAGAGCCTTACTGCTATGCAAACATCAAGTTATCTTTGTTTGTACAGACTTGCTCAGGGCCAGTAATTTACCAAGGTCCTCTCTGGAAGGAGAGGAGGCAGAAGACAAGGAGTCATTTCCGACATAAGCTGGCTTTATACCTCGCTAACTCCATCACATGGCTGGAAACTAAATATTGCAAGAATCTTGGGACAGAATGCAGGCTATGGATTTGAACAACACAAAAACAAGGACTCATGATATCATAGCTAAAAGACAACACATCATCTAACACTAGGATGGTCTCTGTGTCTCCTTACCATCTAGGGTATCAGATAATCTCAACCGTATTCCAATGCACTCAGAGTAGATAGAGTCACACATACCCTCACACATACATTTTAAAATAAACGACCAGATGAAATCTGACTGCAAGAAGCTACATATATTCGGATATCACATAAATATCAGCTGTTATTTTCTTATAAATGCAATTGCCAATGTGTAATAAATTAATGAACAAACCAACGCTGTACCCTGCCAGGCAAGAAACAGCCAAGACAAGAGCTCATCGCTACAGTTTCATCCTGCTGCCGCTGCCGAGCTTCACTCAAAATTTGCCAGGCATAAGCTTCAGGTTTAAAATAACAGTGACTGCAAAGTGGAATTTAAGGCAAAGCCAAGAACCTTTCACTCTTGCAAACTAACTGCACCAAGTTTAAAGCACTTACATAGGGCAGGGTTTTGGGACCCTTTTAAAGAGACTTTCAGTTTCAGTCTGGAAAGTAGAGATGAAGTTTGGTGGGTTTGTTTTTTTTTAAACTTTGCCTACAATCTAATTTTCGGCCTTTCTGCTCCTCATGGTTATGTGTACACAACAAAAAACTCTCTAGCCTTCCTTGACTGGAAAAAAATGTAGCATCATTCCTTACAGTCAAGTACCTAGTTGAAAACCCAGATTCAGACTCCAAAAGGTAGCTGCAAATGGGAGCAATCCCTGGGAAGAAGTTCCGAATGTGAAGTTAACTTGGCTGCTAGTTGAAGGATTATTAGAAAACAGATCAACCCTGTGATTCTCCCTTCTGCAAAACAGAAAGAAGGGCTGGGTCAAAGTCTATGAAAACCAGTTGTTAGGTGGTTGTTTTTGTAAAAAATCAGAGTTCTTAAGCCATTAGTGGCTGATCACTTGAAGGAAGTATGCAGCTGCTTTGATTAATGATTGAATTTTAAATATTTATGATGGATGAAGTACGTATCTGGAAATGATTGGGGGTACTGCTGTTTGTCGTATGCTTCTCACCAGGACTCTACTGAAAATGAGATAATATCACAACAGGTTTTATTTCCAGGATAGAGTATTGTACAAAATTGTAGAGACAGAAATACTGCGGGGGAAAAAATATTTTAAAAAAAAAAAATCTAAGTAGTTAAAAGCTGATTCAAGACTATTTTCAGAATATTTTGAAATGAGCTTCTTTTTTTCCCGTTAGAAACAATTTTCTGATGACTTGGTATTTAAAGTACTCTCGAATCACAACTTCTCAAATGCATTTTAGCATTCAATAGGAACTTGCATCACCTGTGTTCCACCTGAAGTGTTTCAGGCAAGAATAAACAAAAACTGGGTAATGTTAGTAGCCTCTCTGGTACCTGCAAAGAAATGAAGGCCAGATTGTCTCTGGTTAAGTTGTCAGAGCTGGTCATTGCCTATCCAGACTGATACCGTGGCTGTGGACCTTGCTAGAGGGCAGGGCTTGGGAATCTGGAGTTTTTGGTCTTCCTTCTTCAACAAGGAGGACAGAGGAGGGGAAGATCCCAGGAAGACCAACTCCATCTTCATCCTCTCCATTTCCTTTTTCCCCAAGGCAGTATGGTAGCAGAGGTAAAAATAGTCTCATATTCTCTCCTTTTGGGCGGCCATAAGGAAAAACAGGCACTGAAATTATTTCATCCAGCATTTGGAGAATTTTACACTGCCACAATGTTTTTTAAGACAGTTGATAGCTTAAAGAAGATTTCCTGGGAAGATCCTGTCACCTGGTAGATTTGGGCATGGGAAGAGGTCATTCCCTGGGGACTGTACTGAACAATGAGATAGGTCATAGTCAAGGCAGTTCAGAACTCAGTTTGTGCCTCCTGCTGGCAGAGAGGCACAGTGTGTCTGGTTCTACATAGCAACACTAGAGAAATGAGAAAAAAACCCCCACAAAATCAAGCAAAAAACAACCAACAGAGAAAGCTGATTGCTCACCAAGACCTAAGAATTTAAACCTAGAGGTGAGAATGAAGTGACACATCAGCAACGGAAAACACTGTTGGGTGCTGTCGCATTGTGTCCCTGCTAGTTACAACATTTCAAACATGCTGCAGTCTTTACATTAAATTATACTCTTGTATCCACAATTCTTAGAAGTCTAATTAGGTGGATGCATGGTTGAAAGATGAAAAAAATTATTGAAAACTGGCTATGTATAAGATACTATTAATAAAGGATGTAAAATACCTGTACCTCATATTTTTGTTGTATTCCTTTTGGAAAAACCCTGCAAACGCATAAGAGTGTCACAGAAAAAGCTATATATAGTATGTCTATATAGATTATACATAGGTATATATATTAGCCAGGACCCTTACCTCTAATGCCTAACGAATTAGTTGAAATGATTATTTTTTTAAATGAAAAAACACAGGAACCCATGGTTTTTCATGATCCTTTCTGTTTTGTTATATAGTTGGGAAGTAACCTGAGGAACTAGCTTCTAGTTTTCCACAACAATATTTTCATATAAAATGAGCAGGTCTTGATTCAGTTTCTAAAGACCAATCTCTATTTGTATTGGTGGGGTGTAAATTGCAGATTATAGTAACATACATTATTGCTCTGTAGCAAAACTTTGCGAGTGGAATTAAAATTCCAAGATGGTTTGATCATATCTTTTTTTATTGGAGATACCTTCACCAGAGCTGAAATTGTTTATCATATACTTCAGCCTAGGGCAAAATTTTAGACCTGAGCTAGGATCCATTAAAACACATTCGTAAGGGAGGTCTGGACGCAACAAGGAATAATATACCACTGCAACCAGAGTATTCCTCTACTCACTATGACAACTACTAAAACCTTCAGATATTCATCAGCTCCTGATGCTTACTTTTTGAAAAGTCTCAATAATTACTTCCTGTTCTTGGCATTATTCAGAAATTATTTTCTGCTGCCACAAGAAATACTTAGGATGAAAATATTCTCCCATTGGTACCTTTCTGTGTGGTATTAAGACTGGGAATGTATTTATATTTAGGTTTCACCCAAGAGGAAAAGATTCTTGTATAATTCAGTACTACACTTAGAGAGGAAAAAACCTCTAGGCCACAATATGTAGTTAATATTCAGAATTAAGTCAGTTTATTATGCATCAACTGTTAGGTCAAACTCAGCTTTGTGTGCTGTAATTTATAATACAGCTTTACGCCCAAAGCAATATGGAAGGCCTGAAGCAACACTGTGAATTATTACAACTGAATCTGAACACTACCTACCTAAATCTATATGATTTCTTATATTTCTATTGCATGCAGGCTATAAACATGATGTCAGATAGCTCTATGCTGCAAGGATATCTAAATAAAATATCAGTTTCATGACCAGTGTCAGCATTTGGCAGTCTACTTCCTGCAGTCTTAATAAGTGGTAGCCCAGCTGCTTCAGCTGATTTAACTAATTCAGTAAAAGTAATATAAGGAGCTTTATAACTTTCTAGGAACTAACAGATTTTTCTCCCCTAATGGCGTGGCAAATAAAACTGCACAGCAATTTGGTAACATTACAGTTTTGCCCAGGCTCAGACTTAATTTTTTCATTTTATATTTAGTGATCTTCATGGGCAAGGCACGAAGCAATATGCTCCTGGAAATCGTCAGAAGCTAAAGCTGAACTACCCTACTCCCTTCTGCTTCCACACTCAAGCTTCTTCCTTCTCCAAAGTGAATGACATCCCATTGTCCAGGGGCAAAGCCGGGCTGCCTTTGCAGTGCCACCACTATGGGGGGGTTGCTTCTGAAGGGTTTAAACTACCTTATACATGATAAAGAGCAACACTGGAAATGGACATCACTGAAGCAGTCAAACCAGTTACAGCCTCTTCAAATGCTGGGGAAATTAATCTCCTCCCTCACGTGTACCCAGACAGTCTAGAGACAGGATAAGACAACTCTGTAAAACACACAGCACCTTTGCCACCCCTGAAAACCGGACACGTTTTTATCTCAATCATTTTAAAAGATAAGGAGCTTAAGATCATTAGGGCAAACGTGTATCAGAAGTACCCCTCTGAAGGGTATTTTCAGCCATGATGAGTGGCATGAGTGGAGAGAGAACAAAGTTTCTACATTAAAAACGTTTCCCCGCTCTCCTTGCATCACTCTGAGAGCTCTACTCACAAGAGTAACTTTGCCAGCTCAGGCTTGGTAGCCACTTTTGCACACTCCTGCTAATATTCTTCAAGAAATACTTGGCCTTGTGAAGAAATAAATTTTAAAAATAACAAACTTCAGTAAGCAAACCCCATCAACATTGGCTAATTAATTCCAAGTATTTTGATGTTGCTTCTCACCATAGCGTAGCACATCTCTCTGAACTCACAAAGAGCCTTATTTATACATTCCTTGGAGCAGTTTTTCACTGGTGTATCCCTATGACTACATTATAATGGATTTATACGTCCTTCTGACTTGCACCTCTTTGAGAGATCAGAACTAGTCCCAAGAGGTTTAAGCCTCACCTAAATTAGTTCCCAACGTGAAAGAATCTGCAAATAAACTAATTAGAGATTAATTGGCTAATACATATAGATAAGTTAATTAGGGATTAATTAGTGTTTATATAGTATGGTCCTTAGAAGATGTAAGTTGCTCTTAAAGTACTAACTATTGTATGTCAATTTCTATGGCTGCCTTACAGTTCTGGGTGTATATATACTGGATGTATATATAACTGTACTCGCTGTTGCATCTACCAGCTTACACATCTCCACACAATTCCTTCTCTAGAGTTTGTCATTATTAGGTTAGTTTTCTCGTCTTGCAAAAAGATTAACTAGAGAAAACAAAAAAAAAAAGTCAAACCATGGTGCACTATTGAGATGCATACACCTCCAGAAGAGAAAAAGAAATGTCCTCTTCTGCTGTGCAGAAAGGGTGACGTGAATCTGGGAAGCCATGCCAAGCTCTAAGTTTATTGGTTTCACAAATCCCCATCAGACCCTAGACCAAAGAAGGTCTCTCCAGAATTTGAATCCAGGTGCTTCTTCATAAGGTGTTCTTTAACCCCTCAAGCTTCCTGAGATATAGGCAGGATTCACAGGAGCATCCATAAGCAATAGTGTGCCTGTACAACCTACTAACATGAACTGCCTTCCTGTTCTACCATCCTATAACTTCCCACACGGTTTCAACTTTTAAGAATTTTATTTTCCTGGATCAATCTAACTCGATCGAAGAGCAATGCTGTATTTCCTCAAAAATTGTATTCTATGGGCTATAGGAAATTACGTTGTTAACATACCTCTACTCGTGAAATGTATTGTGAACTTTCTTTTATCAAAATTTTCAATCCCAAGCATATGCATTCCTACGTATTTTCCCCAGTTCTGAACGGGTTACTAATTCTGAGGTGTTCATCAATGAATGGGGGGCTATAACTGAGTCTTAGAGTCACCCCTAGAAAGAGGAAAAATTGAACTGCAAGCTTTTCGTGGTGAAGTTTTCAGAAGTCCTGTATGCTAATTTGCATTCTTAACCTGATACTTGCTTTATATATATAAAAATAATACAGGCTGAGCACAAAACTAGTGAAAATTAAACAACTAATGCAAAACTCATAACAATTGGCATTTTGGATAACTGCTCAATTTTATAGATTGCTCTGCTGATGTGCACATAGGTAGAGCCTCAGTGACAGAACAAAGCCACAAGTTACAGGTCAGTAAAACAGAGCAGACTCCAGACACACAAACCATATGGAAACATTCATCAAAGTTGATACTTGAAGACCACAGAGGATAGAATCAGGAATACTCTGCTGAGAAAAAGGAAAAACCTTGTGGCTATTTTGTGCCCTGGGAAGAAAAACTTCAGCATCTTGGTTCTAATCAGTATTGCCAGAGTCAGTAACCCAAAAATGAACAAGTCTTCAAAGTGAATATTTGAGCAGAAGGACAATTATTGCAGGACTAAACATTAGCCAGGGAAGGCTTCTCTTGCACAAGAATCCACCAGCTAAATAAGATGTACATGAAATCCCCTGTTGTTTCCAGCCACGTGCACACATCCCATGCGCTAGCAAAGCAATCAGAAAAAACCTTTCATACAACTCATGTAAATCGAGCTCCTTAGTCACACTTCCAAATGTTCTCCTGGCTCAACGGAGAGCTTCTGCCACAGCGTGCTACCCGTAAGCACCTCTGGGAATGAGGAACTGGACCACTAATTCTTTTCAGGTGGTTTCAGCTTAGCAGATTTAAATGGAATCTTATTCTCTTAGCAAATAGCAGGACTTGTTATGATACTACCCACAAGACAGTTTGAACAACTACAACAATGATACGGTTTTCTTTTTTTCTTAAAGTTTGACTGCACAATCCAAACACTGCCCTTAGCAGGCAAATCTGCAAACTGTGAAGAGATTTTTTTTTAACACAAAACACAAAGTTCTCAATTTATCTCTGTCTTTGGTCTTTATAAGAAGAGTTTTACCTGATATTGCCATACTGGGACAGGCAAAACCATTTGAAGGCCTAGGTTTTCTAGAAAAATGTATATTCGACTAACAAACTTCTTCAAAACAGCACAGTAAAACTAGTTACTAGAGGAGTTTGTTGAATCTTCAAAATTGTATTAAGAAAAATAATAGAAATGAGAACAGTCCTGCATTATTCTGGATACCAGCAGTTAACTACCCACATGTGATTTAAACCATACAGGATTTCAATGAACACGAGGACAATAACACCACTTTTAACACCAGTTACATACATACTGCATAACACCATTTACCAGCTTTTTAACACTAAGCCTCAGTTGTTCTGTGCTGATATGCAAATATTTCATGTGAGTTTAAATTCACCTCTAACAATATTTTTTAAAACTTACATCTGACCTGCTTAATCGTGAAACGGAACCAGTAGGAAAATGGATGTAGAGTCAAAACTTTCCTCCCTTTACAAATTTCTTGTTATGCAATTTGCAAGCTTTATACTTTCTCTGCTCTAATGTTTCTGCCACATGTAAAAAGCAATTGACATATATTTCAGAGCATCAGCATTTCTTCAACTATCTATAAAGCCTCAACCAACTCATCATTCATCACTCATAAGCCTTTCTCTTCTTTTTCCACCTATGCTACTGTCCCCACACTTTGCTGAGAAAGGACCTCAGCAACAAGGGGGTGCCTGACTACGGAACACAATTAGCTTCAAACATAGGTAATGACAAATCATGCTCAGCACTATTTCTGTAACTGGGGTTACTCTTCAGCCCCGTAACTACACTAATTGCGAGTTCAGGACAACCTGCATTGGCCTATAAGCATGAAAGAGAACCACGTTTATGAACTGGGAACGCCTTCTGGAAGAGTGAGGGTGGTGGGAGGTGTGCAGGATGGTGTGGTTTATGCAGAACAGAGAGGGTCAGAGTTTAGATTCTTCTGGGGTTTACCATTACCACTGTCACTTGAGTACAATCCATCAGAACGGCCTAACGTCAGACAGAAGGTGACATTCTCAGAAACGCAGCAAAAGACTCGCTGCCTGGACACTGATGTTTAACCATTTTGCACAGGGCAGCAATAACGAAAAGGCAGTAGCTGAGTACAAGTTTTGAGAGCGTACACTTTAAAGAGACCGATTTCCTCCTGCCTGCCTTTGCACCCTTCCCCCTTTCCCTTTCCACACAGAAAGCACTGTAGTTACATACAATAAAGAGTCTGTGCTATTTCTAATCAAGGTCAGTAAAATCATTTTTGTATTTTTGCCTCTAAAGAAAAATTAAAAAATCATTATTATCCTAACTTAGTCTTTTTCAACACAAAGCCATGACTGTGAATCACCTTCCTGTCCGTAGGTGCAACTCTGGCAGCCGAGACAGAAATTCTTTCTTTGGGAAGAACGTATTTCCCTGGCAAGGCTGGGGTTAGTGCATGTGCATTACTGTTACCTTGGCACACGGGGAAATTATTCCTGGATCATCCTGATTTTTTGGATTTTTTTTAATTTCATTTAATTGTAAAGTTCTTAAAATCATATTCCCCATCTGGACTCTTCCAGGCTTTTCCAGGACATTCGTAAATGTTTTCATTTCCCTTCAGCAAGTACAGCCATCTTTTCAAGTGTAGCCTTTTCCCTGCAAGCAGGCACCACTTGCAGAGCTTTCATACCCAGAGAATGTAGCATGCAGTAGAAAATGTGCAAAGCTAGTGCAGGATGAGTAAAAGCTCTTAAGTGTATGTTGCTCATTAATTAGTCAACAGAGTCTCCAGCTGCCTCTCTCATTCAAAGCTGTTTTCCTTTGCTTTTTTTTTTTTTCCCCTCCCACCCCCCCACCCCCGGGAAACCAGCTCCATACATGCAGCTTGCTTTAAAGAGATTTCTGCTGTGCCTCTGATATCGCCTATATTAAGTGCTCCATCTAAAACCAGGGAGCACATTTTAGTAATGTAATTCTGACTCCTTTCCTTGAAATAATTTTTCAGTTATTAATTTTTTTTTTTTTTACTGTTAAATTTGCTGGTATCACACAGTGATATAATTTAATATAGACAAAATATTCTAAATCTCCTAACATCTACCTGTGTAAGAAAAAGTATGTTATGCACATGAGCAGAAAACAATCCAGGCACTAGATATAATAAGATCATGTTACCCAACTCTAAACATGGGGAAACACTACTGGTGTTTCACTACAGAGTTCAAAGGCATCAGTGCTAATGATCAGCTCTAGCAGTTATAGACACACAGCAAAAAATATTAATAGCTTCTGATCCCCAAAACTCACCATAGGTGGTACTGTATAGATAAAGAGCATAAATATGAAAAGTGATTTATTTAATTTTTTTCCAGAG
This sequence comes from Tringa tobata, assembly GCA_033628505.1. NCBI lineage: Eukaryota > Metazoa > Chordata > Aves > Charadriiformes > Scolopacidae > Tringa > Tringa tobata. Next base: position 3,225,433 of record JAHREE010000136.1, read on the forward strand.
CTAGGAAAATATTTGTGATGCAGCCTGGAAAAGGAACTTGTGTCCCCTGGAATGTAGTCTCAGGCTGTAACCTTGGTTTGCCATCAGTGATCTGTCACAATCACTAACGTTTCTCAAAAGCAACCAAGGTCTAAAATAATGCTGTTTCTCTGAGGATAAAGGCTTGTGTATTGACACGTATACATCTAGATGTATAAATATACATTGCACAGTAGAAGTTTTCCTCCTTGTTTTAAATAAAAGCTGAGGTTACTTTAATGATAGCTGAAGGTTGACACATTTATGGATTATTCCATTTACCTTGCTTCTAAGTTTAAACAACATATCAGATAAAAAATAATTCAGATGTTCCCGTAGAACATTTTGCTGGGATGTCAGATGTTACAACGTGAGGGAAGTTTAATTGCTCTGCTTTTAAACCTAGCTCTGATAAAGGCCTAGCCAGCCTGTAAGTGTCCCATTCAGAAATGCTTTTGGATTGTTTATGTCTTCTTTCACCAAATTTGTATGAAGGACAATCTTGAGCCATCTGGTGCCTATTTAATTTTTAACCACCTCTCACTTGGAATATTTCTTTCTTTATACTTATTTTGTCTTAACAAATTGGCCATAAGCTAAACTGCACCATCTGTGACTTCCAGTAAATACAACTGTTGCTAATGAAATTACCGAGCTTCATCATTTTGATTTAAATGCATTGCCTGCTTTTTCTATGACCTTTCATTGCTTGCCATCAAATCACAGCTTTCACACATTTAGATACACACTCATGTAGGTCAGGCTTCAGGAATAAATCTTATCTGTGAATCTCAAGAAGCCTGGCCAAGCTTGCTCAGCAGGCTGGCGTGAGCTACCACAGCCAGGGCCATGCTAAGAAATCATTATGGCATTTGTGACCATCCAGCTTAGGGGCTGAACTCAGTGTGTTTCATGCTCCAGGGCAGATCCCCCGCCATGTGACCAATTGGTCACTGTTTCTTGTTCTCTTGCCTCCCATTTGTTTGACTGACTGAATTAATGATTCTGGATGCACTAGCCCAGTCTTTTGGCTACCCTGTCTCTTATTCAATCACAGGACAAATCTGATCAGATTGAACTGGAGGAAGAGACTGGGACCCTTATCTTAAAGAAAAATAGCAGGAAATTAAGGGAACTGATGAACGATTAGTGGTGGAAGTGGGGTATACCATAACACCAATTACCTATAAAGTATTTTATTTATAAAAGTAACCTGGTGTGATTAACTTGAATCTAGAGGAATCCTTTTCCCTTGACCTCATGTTAAACTGGTAGGTGCCAGGCATTGAGCAGCATGCAAAATAACTGCACCTCAATTTACATCAGCAGGAAAAGATACAGGTGAAATTTCTTTAGTCAGAAGGTGATTAACTCAAGTAGTGATTTACATTCAGTAGACATACATGATTTCAGTGGCCACTTACATGGCCCCAGCAATATTTTTATCAGGAGCATGGTATGTCTGATACCAAGAAAAAGTGAGAAGCGTCTACTTGACAGGTACAAGCATCTATTTTGGAGGTCCCTTCAGAGCTCTGTTAAGGCTTTGGTTCAATATGGATTCCAAAAGTACCATCCTGAAATCACTGTCCTGGTGAGACATAGCTAAAAGACAACTTTCCAATCTCACATCCAGAGGTACCAAGAATATTATCAAATCAGTTACTGAAAACACCAGGAGGTAAAGCGAAAGAACAGACCTGAGTACAGCATTCACCTACTGTACCCTTCCCCAACCTTTTCAACAATAGGAACATGTTTCATACAGATAATGTTGCATTATTTTACAGTGCGGCAAGACCGTGAAGAGGTAAAACGTGAATGCTGTAAGGAATAAGGAATGAGCAGACAGGTTCCTAGGTCACATAAATTGGCTTGCTGTCAAGCCACATATTTGTGCCAGTTTGTGATCACTCCGCCACAGATGAGGAACTCGAAATCCAGGTGCATTCTGCATTCTAAAATGAACCCTTATTTCCAGTTACCCAGAACTGTGGTGAAAAATAAAGCAAATCAATTTAACATTTAAAATCATAATATGAAACTGAACAGCTCAGGCTAACTCCCTTTAAGTAAGAAAGAGGAAGATCCAGCAGAAACTTGCAAACCTCAAAACAGAATTCATATTTAATCATTTCTCAGAAATCTAACAACTAGTCAGGATTAGAAACGTGATGTGATAAAGATGCCAATTTCCTCTGTATATTTATGCTCCCCATAGCAGATGCGAGTCAGCACTAGCACAATGGGCCCATGCAGGCACGGATACAGTTTTGGATATGCAAACCTCTTTCCCCAAACCATCCACTGCATCCTTTTTTTTTGATGGACACTTCTGTTTGACTCCCACTCAATGCATACTGTGCATGTCCTTCTAGCCGGAGTCATTAATTTAGCGAGGTCACAATCCACTCTTGGCTCAAGCTGCTGACGGGTTACATCATCATCTAAGTGCTACAATTTATGAGGCAGGCTAGAGGACCGATGAGTTAGTAGGTGGGTTATGTTTGTTACACAGATATATCGGTATCCAAATGGAAAAGGCAAACAGAATAAGGACAGATGGCAATTAAACTGGCATTTTTCGATAAAATTTCAAAAGTTGGTACATTTTGTCAGAAAAAGACAGGGCTTTTGAAAATACGTTTGATACTTTCTTCCTGTCAAGGGAGGGGAATCACCTTTGCAAAAAAAGCTTACTAGTTTTATTTAAACTTCCAAGAAGCCTGGCAGCGTCAGCCAGTCTTTGCTGTTTCTTTTTCCTATTTTCAGCACAAAATACATTGTTCTGTTGTTCCCAGAACTGCTGTCAAGTGCAAACTACATGTGAACGCACTGTTTATTTGCTTACTCCACTAGCACAATCCCAATAGGTTCTCATAAAAAGTTAGAAAGCTTAATAATTCATTAACCAAAAAGCACTTTTTGGCGTAGATTTGATACAGTACATTAAGGAGACCAGTGAAGGGAAGGCATTCATTCATATTTTTGGAACTTGGGCCTTGGATGACTATCAGAAGCACTGGAAAGGAAGGGTAATTTTTAACCATACTGTGACGAAAATGTATGTCTGGAATTAGGGATTTTGGCAGTGCAATAATCTTCATGATGTCTGGCAACATGAAAGTTTCTGTAGTATCAAGCTGATACACAGAAACAAGACTATAAAAGGAAGCACTCACTATGAACAGCATTGTTCATCGGGGAAGACTTCCAGAAGCTGGCAGAAAGTTTAGTGTACAGCCCACAGAAACTGTTGAAGTCTCCAAAATACAAGATGCTATATGGCTAGCGGTAGATAAGCTGACTTCCTACGTATTTAAAGCAAGTAAGGACTAAGATTAAAAAAAATATGTGTAAACTCCAGCCAAAACCCCATACAAACCAAATGTACTCAGCTTTAATGACAGATATTAAAAAAAAAAGAAAACCACATACACCAAAAAAATCAGGAGAACAATGCTTAATGCAAACAACTACAAAAATAGTTCTTCAAGCTTCCTTCTGCAGCTCCCTTCTGCATGTGGTTGCAGTATTCAAGAGACAATGACAGAAAATCAAGCCAGGATTAAAACCCATGGGGTTCCATAAAGGGAAATGGTACAATTTAGATGGGAAGAAATACAGCAAAAAGAAAGTACTGCCTCAATTGACTTGCCATCAACAGACACAGACAACTTAAACCCTTAACAGTTTGGGTTACACATGTTCTAATCTATAGCAGCATGTCAGCAACTGATAACAAAAAAACCCACAATGTAATTTGGTATCTATTGTTTGATGGGGCTGGGCTTAATGTAAGAGATAAGGTTCTGCAAGCCCCTTCCCAGAGTCAAGGCATACCTGCAGTTAAACCTGCCTGACGCCCACTACCCTGCAGTTAGGTACGTTTCACAACATACTGATGTTGTATGGCTAGAACAGGATGACACCAAAACTCACACAGCTCACGGGGATTACAGCCACATGGATTTCTTCAGAACTATAACTTTTTTTATATCAGAAAAAAATATTACTATTGTTTAATAACTCCTTAAGAGATTCAAAGCTGTCTTGTCCTGCAGCCACAAGAGTGATATGCATCCAGCTGAACAACAGAATACCGTGTAATCAATTGTACTTTATCTGCACATTTGAGTATCAAACTAATTATCATCATGCCCAAAGGAAAAAAACAAAGGCTCTCCAAAAACTACCCCAAGTAAATTAGAATGATCCAAGAAGAATCAGAAACTCAAACATCCCAAAAGCAATAATGAACAGCTATTTTTGTGGCAAAAGTTATTTGATGGAAATCATTATGCAACTGTTATCACAGTTTATCAACCTCTGATGTTCTGTGTGCCTTTGTATGTTCAGACACGGGAAGGAGACAGCCGGGCTAATTGGAGAGAACTGGATCTTGAAGAATAATCTACGATAGGAAACATTTTGTGTGTTTTGTAAACACACTTCTCCATTGTCAACAGTATCATTTCATGTACATCAGGGTAACAGGGTGACCAGGCTCTCTAGCCAGCCAGCACAGCTTCTCAGTCAAATTCTTAACTTGTTCTACAGATGCAATCAAGATAGAGCTATGAACATTTTCTATCATCTGATGCAGGAATAGGCAAGATTGAATCTTCATTGAATTCAGATCCAGGAAATTTCTGTATAATATTTTCAAGTGAAAGAAAGTTTAGGGGAGGATTAAAATTCTGCTTTGTTATTTTGAGGTACTCTTTGGAAAAAAACCCAACCAAATCTAAAGGCAGTGACGTAGGGTCTCTCACACAGAGGTTTCTATGGGAGACAAGTTTGTTTCTGGTTTTAATAGCATACACAAGACCAAATACTGGTTTGGCATTACTAAGATGGCAGTTTTTAAGTAGATGTATTTCATCCCCTGTTCTCATGGAACAGGTGATCTTGAAAACAAAGGGTTGCTTCACAGCACATGGTACTCTGAAGTGGAACTCTCCCTCTGACAACATGCACACAGCCAGGCTCTGACAGGCCTTAACTTTTAGTTATTCTCCCTACACTAGGAATTTCTTTCTAGAAATCCTCTCTATGCTAATTGCTTCCTTTACAAATAAGAATGCAACTAAACTGCACACCCTTAAACTCCCACCTTAAAAGAATAAATTGAAAAGAACAAGAAGAGGGAGCATGTGCCTACTAAAAGAAGCAAGAGAAATGAAAGCTGGAACAACTTTTCTCTCATCCACAAGGCTCTGCCAATTTACAAATAAGTAAGACAGAGCAGCGTGGGGAGTAAAATAGAAGGGGAGCACTGCTGTCAGTTGGATTTCAATCACTATATCTATTCTCCACAGTGAGTGAAATGTGGAAACACACAGCCTGAAATAAAAGAAAGCACCAAAAGCAAACCACCTCCACCCCTTCCCAGCAAATAGCCTTTCCAAACCTTGCCTACATGTTTTTGTTACAGCTTCCACTACCTCCAGCAGCCTAGGAAGTGACCACTGGTGTCACAGAGACTTTAATCAACCCTCGGCTTTCAAAACTAGATGCAACAAATCATGTTTTGTTTAGCTAGGAGACACCCTTTCATGCCAGGTGACACGGGTCCACTGAAGAATTGCTGAATGTCTCAATGCATCTGTTTGTAGAAGTGATTTAGTAAATAAAAATAATTTCATTGCTTTCTGAGTCATCAGCTTTGTACTTCATCTAACTTTTCCTTATCTGAGCATTCAGTTACATCAAAGAACTTCTATTATCTGCTTTGTTCCCTGAGACTGGACGTTTCTTTGAGCTTTGAAAAGCCCCAACAAATGCAAGACCAGAAGCTTTTAAGACGCTTATCAAACCCACTGTCCATGTTGCGTACATTCTTTATTTCTGCCAGTGTTCTTGATTTCTTCAGTATTTTAAATGCTGTTCTTATTCTCACTTTCAGTGGTTTCCATAACATTTCCATAGTTAATTCTACAAGTAAAAACTGTATTATCTGTCACTGCCTCATGGCATGAAGTTCAGGCAAGGTGGTAAAACATGTTACAGCTTTTTCAGCTGCCTTTATCCCTCCTGGGAAAAAAAAAATTCTGTGTTCATGTTTGTTTTTAAAAAAAATATTTCTAATTGTAAATTATTTCAAATGAACATACTAAAAATCTCCGTTGAATTAATGACAGGTGCTTTCATTTCAACAGCTGAGCCTGAAAAAACAACTTTGTAGGTGCAGTGGAAACATTTAAAATTTACTTCAGTTTTCCATACTTAGTTATTTTTAAAAGTTCATGAATTTTTCTGTTATTATTTTAATACCTGGACATTATTTTCACTGAATTTCACTGAATTTTTTTGGAGTTGGAAGGGACCATAGAGATCATCTAGTCCAACTCCCCTGCCGAAGCAGGATTGCCCAGAGCTAGAGCATGTTACTCAGGACTGCAGCCAGGCGGGTCTTGAAAATCTCCAAAGAAGGAGAGGAGTCTCCTTTATGACTCTTCCATTCATAATTATGCAGTATAATAGCAAAGAGAAAATTTACTTTGTCTTCCTAGAAAAGGTAGCAGATCTCTAATAACATGCGAGATGTTCTCTCATGGCCTTCACATTTAGGTAATCTGTAAGAGTTTACAGGTGCTTGCATATGTAAGCTGAGCATATTGCTATACAGGAAATTAAATCCAGGTCATTACAGAAAACATAACAAACTTTCATTTCTATCAATACAGCTTCAGAAAGAGGGAAGGAATACACCACGTCACCTAACCGTATTAGTAAAATGTCTACCACACCTGTGCAATATCTTTGACTCTGCAATTTAACATGTTTATCAAAAATTAGCAAATTTGTTCCTACTACCTTCCACATACATATGTGTCTTCTACACTATAGGTCTTCCAGAGACTCACAGATACTGAATGATTTCCAGTTCTTTTGCTTAGAACCTAAAGGCAAACTCATCCTTTCTACCTCAGTTTTCTCTGCAAAAGGTGGGTTGTTTTTTTTCTCCAGAGACATTAATAAACAAACTGCAGTTATATGACAAATAAATTTGCATAAAACCCCTCAGTTTTATGGCTGTTTCACATTCCTGGTAAATATTCCTGCCTTCAAAGAAAAGGAGATCTGCAGGTATAATATACCTATAGCTAGGTATCTGTTAGCTTAAGCTGGCTGGTCTACAGACACTTCTCCAGGAACAACTTCCTTTTTAAAGCCATTATCTTTTTGATCTTCAAATTGCCATACAACAACTATTTTGGGAATATGTATTTTCACTTGTGATAGAGAATTAGGTCTAATAAAACACTATTTCTACATTAAAAAAATCATACAGAAAAACCAGAAATATGTCTGGTGATGCTTTTTTGGAGCATCATTTACTCATTATTTTGTGTAGAACATGTGCTGGAAGACAGTTTGATGTTTAAGTGGGACTTGACTCAGCTTTCAAAAAAATAAGCTTACAGCACTTCATCAAGTCCTTTTAGGGATTAGTTTGTATCAAATATATCCTTATTTGCATTTCAAGTTACCTAAAAGGAACTGCTATCAGCTTTTCAAAGTGGATAAAGCCAGACGTTTGGTTCTGAATGAAGGCATTTGATTGAGAGGGAAAAAAATAATCCATATAATAAGAGAAAGACATGGAGTCACAACAACAACAGATATTTCCTATGCTACCAGTTATTCTGTTATACCATGGTGTGATTCTTCTTATGTCTGAAGGTGGTGATAACAGGGAAGTCTCCATGGGTACGAAACCTAAATAAATGAGATTGAAAGAGCATCAGATCCACAAAATTAAGTCCTCAAAACCAAGAAATGCTAAAAATTAGAATGCCTGTGCAATTTCAGCAGGTTCACTTTGTGAGTGAGCATATCTAAGAGCCTCTAAATTTTATCACAGGAGCCCTGTCCCACTTTCGAACAGTGCCCAGGAAACACACTGAATAGCAGGAGAAAGAAAGCTGGTGCCTGTAGTGTCCCCTTGCCCTGTTCTCCTTTCTGAGAGGATCTAGAAAGCTTGAGGAGAAAGGTATCATAAGCAAAAGAACAGACTTCTTGTCATTCTTTCTACTCTGGATTCTGCTTCTGGCTCTGTCCCCAGGAATCTGCGATGCTGTGCAAATTACCTAAGGCAGCAGCTTTGTGGTTTCTGCTTATTCTTCATTTTATTGGGGTCCTAAAGTTACTTGCTACACAAGTTGTCACTATAGCTAAAAAAAATGCAACATTGGTAACTGAGGTTCTAGAAATGTAGAGTAAGTATCAGACTTTCAGCTGCCCCAGCTGTCCATTTGTAAACTGGAAGGAATGATTCTACCTTGTCTACAAGTGGCATTCCAAAAATAAATTCTTAAATGTGAATGATGAGTGTCCTTACGGAAATCAGTATTTCCATATTCAGCACAGTGTGAGTACTGCAGAGTAAATAGGACATGAGCCATAGCCTGTGCAATAAGGAGAAAATGAAACACTGAAAAACTGCTCATTCGTTGAGTACTGAGTACCCTGCCTAGTAAATGAAATGAGGTCCTGCAGCAAAAGTATATAATTACAGAATTAAAAGTCACCTCATAAGTGCATCTGCACATAAGGAGGCCAAACTGAGGTTGCATGGGAACATCTTAATTTTGACATTTTCCAGCTTGAACGTTTGCTTTTGCAATATTAAAGATGAAATTAACTCCACTGGTTTAGCTGAAGTGCTTTGCACAGCTGAAAACCCACAAGTTGCTGAATGTGGCCCCACACACTGGTTAACACCAATAACCCGATACCACTCAATCAACAGGCTGAGTCCACCAAAATGGAGAGAGCCAACTAAATTCATGCCCACTGAGTACTCGTAAAGTGAGTATTTAAGAAGCAAATGGACTGTTTCTATCTATTCAGCAGTGCTGGGGAAAAAAAAAAAAAAGTTTAGTTTCAAAAGAATTTATCTAGAAAAAGGGAAGTGGATCTGGCAAGAGTTTGACATTGCTTAAGGCATGCACAGGTGGATGGAACTGCAGGCCAGGTCAAAGGAAAGAAGAGATTTATGTTATGTGCAAAGAAAAGGGCAGAAGAAAAATAGCCGATCGGGCTGGGCTGCACTGAAGTGAATGAAACAGCTGTTCATACAGGGAAGGAATGGTCAGGTAAGACAGGTTGGAAATAATAATCATAGGGCCATCTGCTGCCCTGGGACTTTGCACCCTCAAGGTATGAAACAAATTTTGTCTTCTAGGAGCTCAAGCAGTGTAGCTGTTACAAGCCTGTCAAGTAAACAATGCCTGAACAGGGCATTAAAGTTATATGAGTTCCATGCAAAAGTTGTTCAACTAGTTTAACTCACAACAGTAAGTCAAAAGAAACCACTGTTCTTTTAACTAGATTTTTCTATTTTAACCAAATGTTCTGTGAAGACAAAAGAAATACACTATATGAAGTGCCACTACCATTTCCAGCTTACATGGAAGAATTAACAACCATTGATTTTGTCATTTCTAAAAAAAAAAGATCAGTTCCCATACAGACTCCAATTTTCCTTTTTACCAGGACTTTTTTTTTTTTAATTATTTTGACAAAAAGTTTGAAATAGCTGGAATCCTTGGTGCGGGTACTTCCTTGACCTCTGTCACTTTGTTTCAGGCTTCAGAATGCAGTACAGAAGCTATGCTATGAGATAAAAACATTTTTTGGATGAATTATTGCTTCCACCCAAATTATGCAATATTTGCTACTGTCTTGAGCAAAGAGAAAATGCATCGTTCCATCTCCAGAAATTTGTGTAGCCCCGTAAGATGTTTTTGAGACCACTGTTCATGCCCACTCCACTGGTAGGCCTGTAGTCCACTACAGGAAGAACACAGGAGAGACTCCAGACTGCCTTGATATCTTGGATGGGTTGCAGCCTGGCCAGCTGCAATAAAGCCTCTCCCAGGCTGGATGCCACTGAAGCCTGTTTTAGTCCCTTCTCTTGCTGAAGTGGCATACCAAAGCACCAGGAGGCTGAGTGATAGCTGACAGCCCCAGTGTATACAATTCCCAGTTTTACCTCTTTCTCAAACTCTCATCAACTGGAGAGGTGAAGAGCATACCCTGCATCAGACTGCAATGGCAGATAAAAGAGAAAGGCTGAGAGATAATGGTATTAACTTGAAGAGACAGAACTGAACGCATTGTTAGGGAACTGCCCCTCTTACATACCGCTATTATAAAATCCGGATATGGTACTATTTTTTGGCTTTTGGATGCTATTACTACAATTATTAAAATGAGCCTGCTTCCATATGTTTTTCCTCAAAACAAGCTGGAAGACTATTTTAACATGGTACACAGCTAATCGTAGTAGTTCAGAGACCTTGCAGGTTAATATATGTCACCACCATGCCATGCCTCAAACCTTTGAACTACAACACAAAGATGCTTTTTTAAGTTACTGTTGAACTTCTAAAGCAGAAATTCCTTGTGCCACTGCTATCCTGATGCTTGGACAGCACTGACCTGGAGAGCATTTTCTACCAAGAAGATACCTAATTTGTAACTCGGGAAAGTATTTAAGGAGTCTAACTTCAGCCAAGGGTGGCTAATCGACCTAATGCCACTTTTGTAATCAATGCAATTCCCTTCTGAGGCCAGTGGGTTACAATAGATACAGTTGGTCCAATGCAGTAGGACCAAGTAGCTGAAATCACACCTACTTCTTCACTGTTTGCCAAAACCTGCCCGCAGACAGCCTGCTGCTTTTCACAGCTGCCCCTTCTATCTGGAGCCCACCACTGGGCTTTGGTCACCAGGCAGCACTACCCCAGCCTCAGAGCCTGTAGAACACAGCATGTTCCAGCTCCAAAACCTTCCTGCAAGGATGCCACAGGTCCTGCCAAAGTTGGATGGTACTGAAGGACAACACACCCTTGAAGAACAGCTGCTTTCCTTCTTTGCATCACTATCAGCTGGATCCCTTCATCAGCTATAAAAGAAACTTAAGGAGACAGCTTCTCGAGCCTAAACAGCCTTTGTGAATACCTCCGTAAATATCCTTGCCTTGGCTCGATGGAAACCATATTTGTTAGTCTGCGGAACACACTGCGACACACACACTCATTCTTCAGCTTTACCAGAAAGGAGCCTTTGGCCGGGACGCTGTAAGAGAGTAGACACCAGGACAGGGGCTTTAAAGAGAAATGTAGGCAGAGATGACCTTGCATTAGGATTCCCTGCTGTTTGCAGCCATTCCTTAGAAATGGCACTTTTAAAATTAGGTAGCAACACGGCACATTGTAAGTGCAGGTGAAAAGAAATGATCATTTATTTAATTTAGTTTATTTATTTAAGTTGACCTGCTGAGGGATGCTGTGGGATGGGGAGAAATGAAAGAAGGAATGGCAATGACCTTGCATTAATGAAGATCACACTCTACTGGAAAAAATAGCCAGCATTAGTAGGGGTTTTGCTCTAAGGAAACCTGCAGCTGCTGATTCTCACCAAAAATAATGACTATCATTATGGCCATTTGTGAAAATAAGCCAAATTTTAGACAAATGAATGAAAGTAGTTGTGACAGAGAGATTTGGGATGTAATCATAATATGCCAAAGTTAAGATGAAATGTCACCTCAGTATCTCAGTTTGCAACCACTGCTAAAAAAGTGTGAAACACAGCTCAGACAAAAAAATCCTCTGTTATTGTGATTAAAAGGTGGATGGCAGATGACTCAATGTAGCAGAATCCAACACAACAGCCCAGGTTGGGAAATCAGTGTTGGTTGGGGGTTTTTTGGAGAGGGGAAGTTGGGTTTTGTTTTGGACATTTTCGGTCAATGCCACTGGACAATACCTTCTAATTTAGCTTTCCACATAGGAAACTCTCACTCAGGTTGTCAATGCCAGTCACCTGACATAAAGGTAGATAAAATATCCCACCTCAGAAATAACTCTGCCAATGACCCACCCATCAGGCTGTGCATCCTTTATAGCTTGTGTGCAGCCTCCTCGATTGGGAAATCCATTTCAGCATTCCTAGGAAAACTCACTGTTTGGAATAGTCACCAACAATAAAAAGTTTATAATAAGCCCAAACACAGTGTATATAAATGTTCTAGCATCAACATTGCAAAAACCTTGAAAAACATCAAATTTTGGACAGTCTTCAAGCTAGAGGCTAAGCCAAAGGCAAACAAGTTTGCTGTGGGCAGTATTTAATAGAGATTTACAGCTTTTCTTAAAACTAAAGTATAGCAGATATTTAATTTATCTGAAAATTCAGAATATATGTGGAAGAAAACTGTACAGTAACGATTACAAAACAGTGACTGAAGTCACCAAGATTATTTTATTCTCAGTCATGAAGCATAAAGCTTGGGTAAGCTCTTTTCCTTTTCCACACAATCTAATACACTGCCATCATACAGTAGAGAAAAGGCTTCTGGGTATTCTATATGAAGAGACAACTGGTGAGATAAGAAATTAAAAGTTTTAAAACTCCTCATATATCCTGTATATTTCCACTTGTTAACAATGCTTCTTGAGGCAAACCAATGATACCTCTTGCTTAGAAACTTAGGCTACTTGCAAGTTAAAAATTCAAAGCCACATAACTAATTAATTTTTTTTTCCATTTTACTCCATTTTTAAACCATTGGTCCCTCACATTAAAGAATGATATTTAAGATACGAAAGCACTTTGAATCCAAGTCAAATTAATGCTTTTCTTTTAAGAACTGTAATTATTAGAATTATAAAAATAATTGGTCCATTGAGGACTGAAACTTCTTCAGTTTTGATATCTGATTGTATTTTCATTCACATTTAAAATATAAATACATATTTATAAAGAGAATTCTTGGTTTAACAAACACCCCAGAAATCCAAGTAATACTTTGCTAGATGGTAACAATATTCATGTATTAGGTTGATTTTTAGATCTCAGTCCAAGATCTTTTAATAATAAAACATCCTACAAGTAGCTTACCCATAAAGAGACTCCTGTAATCAGGCTGCAAGTATTTTTATTTAAATTAAACAGAAAAGAAAGAAGTAACATCATTGAGGGTTGATTCATCTCAGCTCTGAATTACTTATTCCAGGCTAGTGACCTCCCCTGAAAGTGGAGATGTTTGACTTCTTAAAAATTACTTTCTTGGTTAATTCTCATTCATATCTTTTGCAACTACAATAGAGACAATATTTGACATACCTTACAAATAATTCTGAGCTCACAGGCTCAGGCCACCTCCTGTTTCTCGTTACTTTGCTGTACCAGGCAAATACGCTTCCTGACTGTAAGTACACAGTAACTTCTACCTGGGACAGTGTTTCTCTCATTAGGAAGAGAGATCCCTTCCTCACCAGGGCTCCTAGCAACATCTCCTGGATCAGCGGTATTACTGCAGCTCAGGCATCCTTACAGCTGTCTGCCATATGACAGGAAACAGTAAGGAGCAACTCTGACAGTTTAGGAAAAAGGATGTATCTAAATTCAAAACAGCAAAGGATAAGAATTTTATATGACACACTCTACTTCTGGCGTGCAGTTTTGCAATGTGGGTTAATTCGCATGTGCATGAGAACACAGCAAGTAGTATCACCTCCTACTTCGGCTTTTAGTTTAATTGAATCAGTGGTTCATCTGTATATGAATTGTAACATCCCCCATGGACAGCCAAGTTCACTTCAATATCCTTATGGGGCCAGTGCCGTTCCTCAGGAACTTTGCTGCTTTGCTTAGAAGACTGGCACAACTACAAGAAAATTCAGGCTCTAGGACACGGCGCACTCTTCCCTCATTCACTTCCAGAAACCATTTTTCTCCCCCCAGTTGTACAATCGAAAACAAGAGATGCCTTTCAAACTGTGTTTGGAAGAACACTGTATTAACAGTCACTAATAAGTACAAATTTATAAGATCTTATTGTCTGCAAACATCATCTGGCTTGGTCGTAATAATTCATTGAACGTATCCAATGTAAAAAGAATATACCAGGCCATAGCACCAGCAATTGTACCTGTCGACGGTGCACGGAGTTCTTACTGAATTGGATTCCTTTGCTCAAGCAAGTAGGACTGTATACATCATTTGTAAACAAATAAGGCCACATCAAAGAAATGTCTGACAGCATTGCTAATTTGTCTTGCTCATCAGAAATACAAAGAGAGACTGCATTTGCTTAAATCCCCAGCTGGGGAGAGAAAGAAGGGAAAGCCTCACGACAATACCTCAGATTTGTGCAAGCAGCCTTCCCCTTGTGTTCCATGTCCCTGTTTCTTTTCAGAAAAGGGAACATTTTGTAAAGCTACACACAGTGTGAATGCAAGGACATCTCTATTCCTTCCACTGACCTCTCTGTATCAAGTCTACTTCCTTCATAAACACACAGAGAAATAGAATTGAGTTTAGGCTCCAAACTAGGTTGAAAAGATTAGCTTGTGTGTGAGCGCTAAGACACCAGGACAACTATTTTTTTCATCCTTTCTTGATTTTTTATATAACTCCTATTAGCAGTAATTGAGAGTGCATGCACACACACTGACGAGTTGCTAAACCACTATGTGGCTAGTTAATGTTTAATCTTGGTGTTGTCTGGTACATAAGATGGCATCATTTATCCCCATAAAGACCATAAATAGATTACCAGCTCTCTGCCACAGTAATGTACTTGGTATCACATTTTTAATACATATCTTTATAAGGTTATTCTCTTAAGTGTCCTCTCCAAGGAGCTTTGCTTAAAGCTTTGCATCGCCTAATTTACAGGATATTAGCTGTGAAATAAGTCAATCCCTTCAATACCTTTTGGTAGGGGATGGCCGTTCCTTGTTTATAACTGCCTCTAGTCGTCATGACAAATTCGTACATTCAGTATCCCTATGGGGTAATGACTTCCACGGGGGTGGATTGAGGTTGGGTGACTGAAACCACCTCTGCCACAGGTTTCCGTCACAACAACAGTAACAAAATCAATTCTCATTTGGTAAAGCAGCCCTTACCAACATCTCCCCGCTAGACTCCGAAAACAAATTGTGTCAGTTTGCTTGCTTTCTCACTAGCACCTAAACTATGGCACAATAAGGACAGCTGAAAACGACCCTTGTCAGCGTAACAGATACTTAGCGTCTGACATATTACTATAAAACCTCATTAATGAAATCACTTTCAAAGACAGAAGGTAGAAGAGTGTTTACACCACACCTTCAGCAGCCTTTCTGGTGTGCGTGGCGACAAGCAGAAAGGAGCAGAGAGGACAACTGGTGACAGTAACAGCTACAGCCATCTGAGTTTGATTTGCTGCTGAACACAGACAAAAACTTCAGTCTTGCTTTTTCAGTCGATAGCCAAACATGAATAATGGCACAGAGAGGGGCCACACTGTGAGTCAGCAAGGCTAAAAGTTATTGGGATCACACCATTGCACAGCGCCTTTACTACTTGCATCAGTTCTGCGTACACACAAACAGCTTCTCAAGAAGCTGGAATAGGAGATAAATAATAGATTGTCACAGCTACAAATCATACTGTTTCCAAGATATGTCTTCCAAGACTATCATCCTATCAATCTAATTTAAATATATATTTCAAATATGTACTTTTGTTTTAATCGGAAATCAGACACGTCCCTTGCCAGTCCCCACATCACTGTGTGCAAACCACTTCTGAAAATCATCTGTGGCAAGTTTCCTACAAGAAGTTGTGTGTTGGACAGGCAATTACGTGTGTTGCAACCACAGCTGGTTAGTCTCCATCCTACTGTCATCTTACATTTCTCCACCCAGTCAAGAGTTATATTATCTTCCATCTTACCTTACAGACCAGTTAGGAGACATTCAGCATTGGTGCTCTTCAGCTTTGCTTTGCAATGAATTTGAACTTACTGGAATTCATGGCATACTTCAAGCTCATGCAAAAAAATAACAATTCATGGCAAGTTCTGCCTGTCTTATTATTTACAGTAATGCATATTCATCTCAATTTGTACAGGAATGCATCAATTTGCAGGGGCAAAATTCATATTTCTTTGCCACGGAAGGTGTAACATATTGCAAATTTTCACACTGCAAAATGCAGTATTTTTTGTTAGTAAAAACATCATGGTTTGGCTTCCCTGGTCGTCTGCAGCTACTAAAATTTTTTCAGTTCATTGACTAGATCCTTAAGTTTCTAGACATTTTATTTTTTGGCTCTTTTCTCTCGCTTCTTGCTTTAATTAATTTTGGGTGTCTTGCAGACTGTTCCCACTAGGAGAGAACAAGAGCAAATCTGGTATTTCTCTAATTTATGACATCACTTACAGAAAACATATATATATACACACATTTCCTGTGTTCTTAGTCCTGGCTGATTAGTGAAACAGCTCATCGGGTACCAGAGAGTACCTTTGTTCACAAACCAAAACATTTTAACTGGTCTTGCTTAGCGTATGCTTCCACATACCACCTTCACAGTCATTCTGACTCAAGGGGTTCCAACTGGCTGCTTGCTTCTGCCCCCAGGCTGCCCATTTGGTTGTGCTGGTACAACAGTCTGCAAGGCCAGACTGTGAATCGGATAAGAAAATTGACCCAGGTTAAAAAGTAGGTATTTCTTTTTAACATTTACTTACTTCGTTCACAAGCTTAGCTGCATAAACAGTGGTGCTGCCACAACCAAACAAACAATGTGGGAAAGCACTGTTAGCATCAGCAACAAGATAATTACTTACTGAAGCAATCATAGTGTTAACCCAGATGGCCCTTCACATACTGGCACATTTGGTAATTTCCAGGTATCTGCGACCAATTCAAACTTTACTGCAAAGTTATTGGGGTTTTTTTTTAGTCTATTACTGCCTCTGACAACTAGCAAAATAGCTAGTGGATCGCTGTGAAGCTGAGAATGAAGCAATGTCTGAGGAGGACAGTAGGAAGTAGAGAAGTGGCAAAACTATGAATAGAAAGCAGAAGAAATGTACAGCAAAAGCAGCCTAAAAGGACCAAGTAAAGATGATTCTTTGTAAAGTACAAAGCACATGCTGACCCAACCCATACTGACCCACTACTGATGCTAAAGCTGTGAATTTTGAAATTCAGGTTCTCAACCATAACAACACAATCAGGTTCCAGTTTAAACATATGCCTGACTTACACCCTTTCTCTCTACCATGAAAACAACACCAGTAGCACAGTTTCAGATCTCAGATCAGCTTATCGTAGCTCAAATGCCAGGGGACAACATGGTGGGGAAAAAAAACTCGGTGTTTCCATTTAGTTCAACAACCTTCAAAGGCTTCGGCAGCACTGGGAGATGTTTAAGTTTAGTCAGCCATTGAGCTTAGGTCTACACATCCCTCTACACATCCCTTCACAATTAATGAGATTATTCTGGAAACTGCATCAAAGATATAGCACCCTTTTATCCAAACCCGTGACTATTTTTGACGTCAAGCCGTAAACATGTTGGGTGGAATTCCAATATGTCACAAATGTGGAACCTGACATTTTCACACCTCCCATACAAGTAGTTTGGAGGTTCTCAAAACCAGTGAAAATTCCAATCATTTGACTTTTCAGCTGTAATAGAGCAGAAAATTCTGAAGATTTTTCTGAAACAGATTAAGCTTGAGCTAATAATGAAACCTTTTATGAAATGTAAGGAGTGCATTTGCTTTACGATTTAGCTTAACACTTCCGTCATTTTTCTAAGGTGACTTGCAATGATGTGTACAAAGATGAAAATATACTCATATCTAACCTCCTGCAGTGCTTGGTGTACATGCAGGACTTGCTGTCTTCCTAGAAAGATTTCTTTTTTTTTTTTTAAACTGTCAGTATATCTCTATCACCAGAAACAGAGCAATTATTCACCAAAAAAGGGTGTTTTTAAAGTTCACCTCCATTTTAAGTAGTGAAATCTCCAAACCAGTGCAGTGTTCCTATCCTCCATTTTGAGTAATGAAATCTCCAAACCAGTGCAGTGCTCCTATTATACAAAATTCAGCTGCCACCACTGTAACAAAAAAATGGTTTATAAGCCAGTCTCACAGAATTGACTCTTGGAATAGGGACATTCTGTATGGGTTTTCAAAACCTCATACTCACAAGAGCTCAGTCAGTATGTAGTCTTAATTTCATAGATTTGCTATAAAATTAACTATTCATTTCACTGAGACTAAATTGTCACAGTCTACTAATTGGGCTTCATGAAATAAACATTAAAAAAACCACCCCAAAACCAAAACCCCACCGAACAACAAAACCAGAATGTAATTCCTTAATCCCTGTAAATAACACCTCACTGCTAGCTCCTCTCCTGAGGCTAACGCAGGATCCAGCCTGGAAGATATTTTCTACGAACACATCGTTCCCCCTAGAACACTGTCTAATGACAGCTTGCATTCTTCCTGCTTATACTCAACCCGATTGTGGACCTTTACCAATAGCACTATATTTCATATCACTTTACATAAAATGACCACAAGTCTTTCTTAAACCAGCTATGTAGTGCTTTGCCGAATTTCAAAGTATCAGCTAACTGCACCATACTCATCAACTAATACAGGGTAAGGGATTTTGTTGTAGCAAACTCAATACAAGCCATTTTCCTCAAAAGGTCTGTGTAAAGCACACAGCATCTCAAAATTTTCAGCAAGTGAGCTTGCATGAAAGCTATTGTTTCTGCTGTAGCATAATGAAGCCTGAATTAAGTCTGCTGTGATTTGAATAAGAGGCTTTATAGCCATCTTCTCCAGATAAACTTCAGAATAGCCAAGTTAAAATATTTGTTTCTAAAGAATTTTGCTATGAATTCAGTAACAGAAACAGATGAGAAAAAAAAATTAGAGTTCAACTTAAAAAACCCAGCCTCTTCAATAAAGTTACATTGATATAAGAAGCTTAGCTCTGTTCCTCAGTGTGAAAGCTGCTGGACATCCCTCTCTCTGACATTACTACTGGGCAACAAACTGCAGAAATTGTTAACTGCGTAGTTATAAAGCCGTAATAAAACAGGCCTCAGAGTCAAAAAAGGCACACTTAAATAAGCTTTACTTTATATTTGCCAAGAAAAGAAATGCAGAATGGCTAAGTATAAAGAGAGTCCACCAATAATACAGCAGTCCTAAAGAGTATCCAGGAATTAATTCTCTATAATTAAGATGGGAGTGTTTACTGTACCTTCATTTAAAAAACACACCAGGTGGCAGTGTCGCTAACAGGTAGTATTGAGAAAATCACTATTAGCCAGAATGCAGGAAAGCTCTCCTTCAATCCAACATTTACCTAACCAAAATGTGGGCAATACAGTTATATACCTATTCTTTATTTAAATGCCCTTACTAGAATTCTCATTAACAAAGAGGTTCTGACAAAAAAAGGTTTTGTTCGTTTAAAAGTGGATACTTGTTATGAAATAGATGTTCTTCAGAAAAGGTCACACACTAGCGAGGCTTGACGACCAAATTGAATTATTTTTTTTTTCCAACAGATACATACAAATACGGAAACATCCCAGACAAACGCACACAAAAACCTTTTGTGGGCCTTTCAGGTGTTCCATGACAACTCACTGATTTAGCCAAAGCGTGCTCACCCACACAAGTGAAATATCACACGTGTCACACAACGAAGCTCTGTTCCACCCCTGAAGGACCTCTCATGGGAGCAGTACAAAGCCAGGTGAGGCCAGCAGCCTTTATCCAGGCCAGTACCGCATTATTGGTGACAAACGCTTCCTGCAGCATTCATTAACACAACGGACACACGTAGGCCTCAACACAAGAAAGCAAGATTTCCTCTCCAAACAATTGCCAATTCTTGTATCTGGTTTTCACATACTTTCTGGTTAGCAGTTGCTAACCCCCATCTTTGAGAAGCATGCCGTTGCATTTACCCTGTTTGCTCTTTGAAACTATGCAAACTGAACCATTTTTGTATGCAGTCTATTACTACCAGGTCTGTACAATATACAAATTCATGCCATGCCCTTAGAAACTGCAGCAGACATTCTTTTTCTCCTGAGAGTCTGACTCCCTGTGCACTAAAACCAGTCACCGGATTTAGTCAGTGTGTGCCTTGAGTCACCATGTTAAAACAACTGATACACAGCGCTCGGGGAAGGGGGATCTTCACTGTTTGAAATATTCATTCTGACTGACAGGCCAAAACTATACAATTACACAACTGTGTGTTAGCATCCTTTCAAAGTCATGGAAATCTTCAGGATTTCAACTAGATTTTTAGAGAATAGTGCAGGAAACGGCAGGTTCCAACAGAAATAGAGGCCTTTTACCAAAGTCTATAGGCATCATTATAACAATGCCAATAGAAGTTCTACTTCATCTTTCTCCAGAATGTCCACTAGCAGAGAAAGAGTCCATGTAACGGCAGATAAACGAGAGGAATGAAAGTAAAGTGGCTAGAATGGGGCCACTGCACACAACCTTAAGGAATAGCCTCAATTTTTCATTGCAGTCTGTAAACAATGTTTTCAGTGAAAAGAAACAGCTGCATGTTAAACATAATCGTTCTCCAGCTCTTACTGCTTGGGGCAAGGCAGTTGGTGGGTTTTTTTGTGTGAGCATGTGTGCTTTTCTGAAAGCAAAAAACCCACCCAAACTGCCATATTATATCGGTACCAGTGATCTTAATCTAATTATTAGGCAGGAAAGAGAAAAAAGCGAGATGAAATTCAAAATTACAAGGCCAAAACTACATATAATTAAAAAAGACACATAAATTAAGGGTTTAAGAAACAAGTAGTGAACATCCTTTTCAGATGAGAAATGGAAGCTTCAAGGTATTTGCACAGACCTCCTATTTGTTCTATAAGACTTAGAAACCTGCTTTTCAGAAATCTTAGAGAACACCTGTTCTCAAACCTTTACGTACAACTATCTATGTGTTTGTTCCTCTGCTCAGTTGCTTTCTTCAAATACATAGAATTTACATTCTAAGGAACACATTTTCTCATCAGAAACGCTATGACAAAAATAACTACTTAGCAGTTGCTTCTCTATGGTACTTAAATTTTAAATAAAGTTAGACCAGAAGGAAAGACAACTGTGAGCTTTCTCAATGCTTCTGGATTTCCTTAAATGAGCCACTGCCAAGACATTATGGTCTAGAACAGAGTACAAATAGAATACAAGGATCTTGTCTCTAGGAATTTAACACCACGCCAAGGAAAACTTGCTTTTGAAGTAATTTATTAACAGGTATCATTAACAGTTTCAGCCCCTCCACGGGCTTGTTTTGGGCGAAAAGTTTTCATTCCTTGCAAGGTAATTACAACTTTATATCACAACTTTTCTTAGAACTGCCAGTGCTGATACTTCCTAGATTCTAAACCACATTCTATGTGGTCAATAAGAAAAATAAACACTGTGTACAATATTAGCTTCAGCCCAAAGGAAAACTGAACCCAAGACTAATTGTTCAGACTTTGCTGCACATATAACCTGTTTGGACAAACAAACAATGGCAACTGTCAGCTGCCATCGATCATTTACGTTATGTTTGGAGTGAATCTTAAATCATTGTCTCTTTGGAAAGAAAGAGAAAATTGAGATAGATACTGAACTGTCAAAAGCAGAAAGCTTTGTAATTGAGGGTCTTTCATGAAAACTTTGAAGTCAACCAGGGGCTATGCAAGCTATAGAGCTTTTAAACATCATGACAACACGCTAATGAGTGCATATCTGTAGAAATCCTACACAAGACAAATGCTATAAACTTCATCGTGAACTAGAAATAAGGGTCTTGGGAAATCTATACCTAATCAGAGCAAAAGCCAATTTTGTTATAGCATATATGAAATAAATGCCTTAGAAAGTGAATTTCAGCAAATAGAATCAGATTAGAAGTATTATAAAGAGTGCTCCTGGTTCAGCACTGACAAGAGTGAAGATAGAAACAAGTAAAACACACAGAGCAGCTGATTTTTGTTTTTTAAGGTTTAAGGCTTTTTTAAACTTTGTGAAAAGTCTTTGAGGAATTTACTTATTACCATAGAGCTACCATTTTAACTAACTCAATGTAGACTTCATAACACACAAAGTAAACACTTCTGAATTTAAATATAATCTAAAAACATTCACTCCTTTTATTTACAAACCTTCTAAAGTTCTTAGGAAAAGTCTCCAGATAAGCATTATATCTTTAAGTAGGAATGGCTAGACATCTGCATTTCCTCTGTGTATTAGAACTCTGCTTTAATTCTCAGGCAGTTATAGAAATATCTCTTGAAGAAGAAAACAAAGTTAAGCAGTTTGCTGACCCTAACCCTGCAGATGGCCAATTGAAATGCTCAAACACCCACACAAGAGAAATTCAGCTCCAGCCTCTCTAGAATATTGATACCTCGAGGCCAAATCAGCGTTGTCTTGTGTTCACCATTCCACAGTATCGTGAGAGGTCTGATATACTCAGCAGACAATTTATTTTCCGAAGGCTTAAGAGGACAACATAACAGTACCGAGTTGTATTTAAAATCCCACTTAGAATCACAGGTACGAGGAAAATCTGATTTCCTGTTCCATTGGCACCTTTTCCATTTTTTCCCTTCATCACCCGTTAGGACAAAAACACTAAGTTTTGAAGGTTTCATGGTACAATCAAAGAAAGGAAAAAGTTTCATCAGTGTACGGTCACCTGGAATGTGGGAGACCAGTGCTATAATCAGCGTGCTACTGTTCTTAGCAGAGGGAAGGGGAGCGAGAGAGAACTCTTGTTTTGATTTCAGTTTATAACTCAGTCTGAGCATTTCTCCTTCAAGACAGTACGTGTCAACATATTTATGTTTTTAATTAATCTGCTTTCCCGCCCATTAACAAAATATCCTGTTTATGAAAATTTAACAACAACTCTATTTCTTAAACTTTTTTGAATAAATTCGTTCAGAAGGCTAACAAACCACTGTGTTAATTTGTGTGTTCTCCCAGACAGTTTGGCTCAATGCGTTCATTCAATTGTGCAAGAAGTTCTTAAGTTTTAAACATTTGTTTTCACTATGATTGAAAACATTTAAAAAAAAAATTCAAGATTTGTGTGCTGCTGTAATAGGGAACTGGATCTCATCAAGCAACGACTAGGAAGACTGGATAGCAAAGGGTTTCTAAACCCATTTCTCATAAAAAAAAAAAATTCAGTCATGCTTGACATAATGCAGCAATTTTTACGATTTCAGTAAATCCATGTATTTTGATTATAATATTGTTACAGCAATTCTTACTGTGTTTTCTGGTGCCCCACAAGAACTCTCCAAGTAATTCTTACAGATGTGAAAGGCAAGGTGTACAAAGAGATCTAATTTACTTGGCATGCTTTAGTTTATAAGCATCAACCAAAATGAATGTGTGTAAAGGGATTAATATTTTCTGATGTTTATAAAACATCAAAGGACCACCCATTATCTATCACACTTTGTTACTCACATACACTGTCAATGCACAGAATCACTTAAATAGAGATTTAACTTCAGTTAACGGTATTTACATAATTATATTTCATTAATTGACAATTTTAAACATCAAATACCAGTCAGTGACAAAAGCACTGCAATCCTATTTGCCAGATAGGAAACTGGAGTGTTAAAGGGTAAGAATTTAAAAAGCACATAAGAATTCTGCTGCAAGACACACTAGAACTCCAGGATAGTGTTAGTAACTGCACAAGAATCCCAAACTTGCATTGCAATCCCCAGTTCATCTGTTCTCAGTGAAAACAAATGCCTCGGTGAATCACCTGCGAAAGGAAATTTTTAAGTTATTTTGATCAGTATACACAGTATTACTTATAAAATGGATAAGATACCTTTAAATGACCATCGCTTTCATGTTCTGTTGCAGAAGTCTGCTACTCTCATGGCATCCCCATCTTCCAAGAGGAGAGTGTTTTTTTATGCTCCATAACAGACTATTCTTTTCAGCACTTCCTTCGAGATCTCAGATAACTTATCCTGTGTGTCACTTAGCTTGTACAAGCTGATAGGATTGTAAAAGACACAAAATTCCCTTAATGTCATATTCTAAAACTACCACTGTATTCTAATACAGACTATACAAAGTAGTACTCACTAGCATACAGCACCTCCATCAAAACGATGTTTTAACATTTAAATATTTGAACACAGAAGTGAATTCCCTGATGATCCACCCTTACAACCTTACAATACTTAGTGTAACTTTATTGATGAAATGCAAGACTATATTGGGCTTTTTTTTTTTTTTTGCCCCCTTTCCTCCCCAGTTTTAGTCCAGAATGAATGCTAAAAGCAGGGTTTGTAATCTTCTTAATTATAAAGGTTTTTCCCCAATGAAAATACACTCTCCCTGAAGACTTTATTTCTAAGTTCTTACGACATGTAATAGAATAGGCCTGCTGTAGCTGTTGAATATATTATGCATACGTCACTTATACTATGATCTCTACCTGGATGTTTAAAAAAAAGCATGTTTTCTTAAGGAAAACTAATAGTAGAAACAGTAATCCATGTTGGCAGGGCAATGCTATTACTCTGCCCTGTATTGCTTTCTAACTGAATCTATTTCAGGTTCCACTGAAAATGCACAATAAGTCTCCTGACTGAACTGCTAGAAACCGGGTGGCCCCGGTTCAGACACATGCTGTGCTCTCGCACCATTTTCCTTGTATATTTATAAACTTGAAATGCCAAGAGGTCTTTCTTCCCAAAACTCCTTGGAAAGCACTATAAGCTCACGGCAAGCGGATAGCTGCCCTGAACCCAAGTGTGTGGGTATGCTCACACCTTTGATGAACACCATTCTGCAAAGCTTTTATTTCCATTTATCTTCACTAGGTACGCTGGTGACTGGATCCTAAATCATGCCCTATTTATTGCACACTGGCATCTGTTTGACTAATGTCATTGGAAGGATTTGGAGGTTTAACTGCCTACTTGTTGCTCATCTGGCACAGGCCTTTGAAAATGTCACAACCTCGTGTATTTGTTGGTGGATTAATCAATTGCCTGCCTGCCAACAGTCTCTCTGCTAGAGTTTCACACTCTCTTCTTTGCTTTGTGCCTCTGGTTTTGGGGCATTTTGTGGACTCCACTCTGCCAATGTGAGCATTATTCATCTGCTCCAGAAACGGGTCACAGACCTCAGCACATAGAACAGAACAGAAGTGATGAAGCCACCCGAACAGTATCACCTCATATCAGACAACACTGTAGCACTCCAAAACCAGAGTATTTCAGCTTCCAGCTGAAATATTATTTTTTTTAATTTCTTTTCTAGTACTCAATTCTTCAATGACAACAAAAACGGATACACTGTGGAGATCTATCCTTTTTCAATGAAAAGCTTAGTTCAAATGAAACTCTACATCTTTAATGTGCAGCTTCATTTGAAAAATTCTTCTTGAAAAATTTGAAGTAATTCTTCAGCACTGCTAACTTTTGGGATGAAGCTGAGCCAACCTAACAGCTTGTCATCATCCAAAGGGAACATTCACTCCCCTTCTTTCCATTTCCTTCTCTTCTCTAGGTACCCAGCTGACTGTTAACCTGGCAGAAAATAAATCCAGCATAGGAAAAGTGAAATATGCCTTTACAAAACTAATCCACGCCAGATAATTTTGTTGAGTGTTGGTATCACAGTACTTCATATAGGCAAGAAATAACATTTAACGTGTATATTTCCCACCCTTCCGTTGTTTGTTTGATCTCAAAGTTATTAAGACAATTGGTACCCCTTTAAGCTTCTTCCCAACATTAAATCACGCTGCTCATTTGAATTTACAAGCAGTCTGTATTTGAACAAACAACATCTATGCTCCCTACAGGTTACAAGAAGCTGAAGAACAGCTAAGGCAGAAAAGTCTTCCACAGCTATCCCCTGATTAATCAAATATAGGCTGTCAAGCATATTAATGTCTACTGGATTGTAACCATGCAGCAGCATACACTATACATATAAACCATGTAGTGATATATGAATTTTGGTGCAGCTTTTGCCAAGGTGAGAAACATAAGGCTGCCTTCTATAGTGCTGAACCAAAACAGAGAAAAGCAATCATTTGGTGCATAGATGCTCTGATTGCTGCAAATGATCAAGACAGCAGAGGAAGCTTGTCAATGTGTTGTTGACTTAACTACTATATTGCAGTAACCAAAATCCTCAAGTATATGGACAATTAAGTAGTTTCCCCAAAAGATGTAGCAGAATAGATAAATGGTGTAGATCTTGTGCTTAAGAACAGAAATAACCTTTAAAAACTCAAAGTTCTCATTCTGATGTACATAAGCATAACATGTCAGAAAAGTAAGCACAAAACAAGAGCTACTTAGGCTGTCTGTGATTGAACATTACAAATCACTCGGTCGCACTTTCGCTACTTCTTCCGACCGCTTACGCCCACCACTGACCACCACTAACAGATTGCATTGGTGGTAAGCCACATGAGTTTCCTGATCTGATTTAAATTTTGGTTCGATGGACAGTTGGATGTACTCAACTGAGAGCATGGCACAGAAATGGGAATGAGTGGCTTGGACTGCCTTTGAACTCCACAAACCAATTTTTAAAGCATGTCAGTGCCACCACAGGCAGCTCAGTTTGTCTTTCATGCCAATGGAAGCCACGAACCTTCCCATGAAAAAGGCTAGACATTAGCCCAGGACAATGTCTACCAGAAGGCCAGAATGAGAACTAAAAAACAATCAACATGTTACTTGCTGGCTACCCAGGATATACTGGATGGTACACATATAGTCACAAGGTCTTGTCTTCTGGATAAGATGAGAGTAGCCAGGCAGAAACTAGGAGCAAGGCAGCAACCTGTTTACAAGTGCTGGCAGGAAGCAAGTGCCTTCTTTCCCTCTTTCCTTTCTTCTCCTCAGTTCTCAGCCCCTGCCTGCAAGCCCCAGGTGCCACAGGGTTAGGAAATTGTGAGAGATGGCAAGGAGGAACAGAGCAGCCCTCAGAAGCTAGCACAGAGCACACTCTATGCCTGATTATACTAGAAATAACCCATTTTAAAATGTTTAATTCCCCTACAATGAAGGTTGCAGTTTCTCCCATATGCCTTCCCAGCATAGATTTTCTCTCATTAAATATTTTTTGCCAGTAAAAAGGCAGGGCCAAATTATTATCTTTAAACATTTAGATAGCCTTACCTACTTCCTGCTTTAGGTATTTCTTTCCATAGAATTGGCAAAGGAAGCTTTAAAAAGTAGAAATTGGGAAGGATCCTAAAAGCAGACAAAGAAAAGAACAATTGCAACCAACAACAAAGACACAAGAAGAGCAAAGGGGCTAATACATCTTCAATTCTTGCACGCTGCAAAGGAACATACATGATATTCTGCACAGTCCTGGAAGCTCACAAGTGTCAGAACAGCCCCTACAACTCAACTCTAGAAGTTGAGTGCAGAATAGCTCTCTTTAGCAGCAGCCCATAGTGGCAGTCTCTAAAGTAAGAAGTGGCAGTCATGACCCAAATATAGAATAATTTGCAAGTATTAGTCTTAGATAGCTTTTAAGTATTATTTGAAATAGGTGTAATATCTACCATAAAGTAATCTCTTCTTTTTATAAAAATTAGATTTGTATTAACTTTAGCTAAACAATGCAAAGAAAAAGTATACAATCTTGTTCTGCAATGGCTTCTTTAGCTGCCTTAGACCTCTTTGAATTTATTAGATACATAGAAGGAAAACAGGACATACCTTATATCACACTGTTACACAGTCATCTTCAGATCAATTTCTGCAATTCAACAGTAGCTACAGCAGAATGAGCACTTGAATTAAAAACACATAGAAAGGCTTTCACTCTAAACCATTACCCACTAAAAAAATTTGTACACATGGAAACCTGTACCAATTCCTATGATATTATGTACAAGCAAGAAATAACACGTGAATGACCATCATAGTATATTTTTTCCAACACTTAAAACTCCAGAAGCTTATAAAACTTCTGACAGCCTCTGATTTACAGCTCTATGTTCTGCATTGACCATATCAACTAGATTATTTTAACAGTACAGTATCCAGGCAGGAGAAGGGTGGGCTGGAAAGCTGTAAGACAACAGCAATAAAATATAAAGATTCATTCCCCCACCTTGTGGGTAACTACTGAAACAACAATTTACAGTAGCATCTCATCATTTGCAACCTAGACACATACTCATTTATCAGATTTCACACACAGATTCCTACTATACCACAGTGAGTCAAACTTAAAAAAAAACTTCGCAGTTAACTCAAAGTTGAAGTAATATGCTCTTTTTTGAAATGCCACAAAAACTTAGAGAATGTCTATTCTTTTGATGCTTATCAGCATCAGTAATCAATTACTCAAGGATGGTGTGCTCTGTTGAAGTGTGAAGAGTGTCTTAACAGTGCACAGAAAAAGTTAGCTAACTAGGGTTTAAATTTAAAAGAAAAGTTTCTCCAAGACAGTCCCCGAGACAAGCCTATTGATACTATTCTAATTTAAAAACAATGGTACAATTGCTCCCCAATATATTCGTCAGAGTGTCATTATACTAAACTTTTTTGTTTTTTATTGTTATTTAATATATACCTTTGAAGACAGGATGAGGTCTAAAGCGGAATTGCTTAAGTGTAAGTTACTAACTTCACAATGCTTTCTGTGCTGCTTTTACTGATAATTAACCTGCAACAATCTTAAGGGATCAGCTGCAGAAGGCTTTTTGGACTCTTTAAGAGCATCTTAGTCCAATATCATAGGACTTTAAAAGCAAATAGCAAATTTCAGGGAAATGGAAAGCTCAGCCAGAGGCAAAGACAACAATAAACACAAGAGGAAACTTTGTAAGCACAATACAATCCTCATGTATCAACCAAGTCAAGGGCAGATGCAGGACCACATTTATCAGAGTCCAAGACCTGCACAGCTCAGTGATCTACCTGTAAAGCTTTGATTATATATGAGAGGAATTTATGTCATACCTGGTGGAGAAAGGTTTCAAACCCCTAGAAGCACGCTTAATTATACAATGCATAAGCAGCTTCCCTATTTTTCAAGTCTTTGTTTTTGACAAGCATTTTTCAGAATTATACCTCCTTACTGTGCTTACCTTTGATAAACAGCAGAGTCTAGAAACAACGTGGACTCACGCACAAGCTGAACAGCGAATGTGAGTGTTGTCAAATTACCAATAAAGAGAATTTTCAGTGTTCCATCTGCTGACTCCAGTAAAGCGCCTGGGAATAGCTCTGCCTCCCTGACAGAAATCCAAATAAAAATGTCTTCTTCTTGTCAAATTTCAACACATTTATTGTTTTTAAGTAGCAGTTTGTCTTCATAACTAGATGAGGTATTTTCCCAGTTATTAATGTAAAAGGAATTTGTGGCAAGATTTCAACATATCAAATCAGCTTTTTACCAACTTTTTACCTCTAGGGTTAACCACTTTACAGATTTATCACCATCCTGCTTTCACTTTCCCTGACTCCCAACCTACCACACCAGTATTACGGGGTTACTCCCACCTCCCTCTCCCCCCCCTGCTCCAATGCAATCTGAACACTAGATCAAGATAGGCAATGAACATTCTCACTCTAAAATAAATAACGAAGAACATAATACAACTTCAAAGTAGAAGCTTACTTGTTGACCTGTAGGAAGGGCAAGGACACAATGAACTGAATCAAGTTTTAAATTCATGTGTTCCTTTTGACAGGTCAACTCTTTCCTTTTTAGAATTATTTCTCCTTTCATACTTAAGGTTTTCTCCTTCAGACAAGTCAGGTGAGTAGATTAGGCTACCACCTGAGTTGCTGACAAACGTCTTGAAAACTCCAAAACACGAGCAAATTGCAACACAGAGATAATAAATGCTTAAGTCAAGATCTGTGTATTTACATCATTGTTACTTAGGGATTATGCAAATGAGATCCATAATCCAAGGAAGGCAATTGCATTAGTAGCATTACTAGAGTGAATAATATTCATATACTTGGGACAAATTTTATTTCACACCTAGATGCCTAATAATATCTGCCCTTCATGTGCTGTGTGGCATCATATGTTTAACTGGTAACTGCTCTCTCCCTCAAAAGCATACCTTTGTCGAGGAAACTTTAATAAAGAGACTAAAGCTTTGATTTCTCCAGTGGAACCTGGCGTTGTATATGTTGATTCTCAAGTCCCTCCACTTGTTTCATACATAAAGATTTCTTTTGAAGTGGTCAGTCCACTGGCATCTATTAACTCTTCACACTCGGGTTTGACTAAATGCGACTTTAAAAGCTGTTGAAAGAATTATTTTGTCAAACAGGTGCTAGCTAGTTTCAAAAGGTTGCATAAGTCAGTTTTCACTTTTAAAATTAAATCTTTTTTATTTTTATATACTTTGAGTGACCTCTTATATAAATAATCCCTGTTGTCAGCCAAGACCAAGATTAGGATATACCTAGTGTAATCACCACGTTACTCTACTACAAGAAAAGCATATTTACTGCCAGCAATGGAAATACCAGTACCTTGATTGTTAAAATGAATTACTTAATTCAAAGCCTAGGCACAGCCAACAGCATTTGCCACTGGAGAGAAGGCAGCAGTGCAAAAGACTGGATAAAAAACAAGAGCAAAGACACATGGACACATGGTAAAATGGAATGGAACACTTGAGGAAAGCAGAGGACAAGCACTGGAAACCTATTGGTCCTGGACATGTATCTTCATTTAAGCAAGAAACTGAATTCCTTAGCAAATGATCTCTCTCATATTCTCTAAGTGCTTGATCCAAGTGGTAAAGAAGGTGGTTCATTATTTCTTCAGCTGGAACTTTTAGTGCCACCTACCAACTCAAATTCAGCTAGCGACCCAAACTGCAAAGACATGCATTTCAAAATAAAAAAACCTGTTCTATAGAAGCCTACTGCTTCTTCAGACTATTTTAAATAGGAAGCTACTTCATTGTACCTAATCACATAAAAAGTGAGAAAACAAAATATCTACTGCTTACAATTCAAGCCAGAAAGCTTACAAACAAAAATGAGGAAGTACAGAACTGAATCAAGCAAAAGACTAGAGTCAGAAATGTGTCATCAGAACCGTTTTAAGCACCAAGTCTCCACCCTGAAGTAGGCACGTGGCACTGTCTAAACATGCACTGAGAGTAAAGTGAAATCTATTTTCAACTATGAATTAAGAGGCAACACAGACACAACTATACCTTACATGCCAGAAGCCAAACCGAAAGAAACACCGGACTGTAGAAAGTTCTTCTGCAATATGCCAGTACTCCAATAATTTTTTCCATGTAGTGCCAGTGACACGTAGCAAACCAACAGCATATAACGTATTTTAGAAGCAACAACATTTAAAATCATAGCACAAATAATTGCATATAAAAATTTATTATTTTTTTTTAAACACAAGCTTGAAATATATACAACCTAGACAGATAATTTGGCTGATGTTGAGCAGAGTTTTTTAGAAAATGGGTGATATCACAGAATTAAAGGTTGTACCACATTTTTTTTCATTGTAGCAAACCAGATTAACAGCCATGTGCACACAATAACAGTAAAATCATATCTTCAGACGTTCTCTAGAAGGTCTGTGTTTGGCAGCTTGCTTTCAAATATCTTAAGCTTTCTAATTTGGTGAGATCATAGATACAAGTTAATAGTGTATTTATAGAATCTGCCAGCCCTTAAGTATAAAGAGAGTTTAAAAATCCAGGCCTAGTTCTCCCGATTGCTCTGCTTACTGAATAGATCTATGCAAGAATATTGCCATTTTCATACATTGAATTCGTATTTATAGCTATTATCTAGTACAAAATTAAAAAAAACCAAACCACCAAAACTAGAAATCATTCTTTCCAAGTGAAGTCAGAAAGAAAAAACTTTCCATGACTAAGTATTTGCAAGGACACTTTATACCTTATTCAAGAGCCAAAGACTGACAGCAAGAGCTCTTAGTTCACTGATCACTGAACTCAAATCTGTTTGCATAGATCATAAATTCCTTGACCCAGACAGTTCCTCATGTATGTGCCTAGTGTTAAGAATGGAACTTTTCTCCATGAAGTTTGTGGGATTACTCATACCATTAAGAACTAGGGTTATACTTTAAATGTGATTAAATATGTTGCTAAACTGCAGGCGAACAGTCTTCAGGAAGAGAAACCACAACAACAGAAATATTTTATCAGAAGTGACTTCAGCTTAATGAGATGGCACTCTTCCAACAAAGTAACTATGAACTGAAATATGGAAAGCTAATTACTTTGATTTAAGCTTTTGACATACAATGCTGCCTAAAACCAGCATGCTGTTCCTCCTGGAGAAGTCTTTAAGCTACAGCGATACAACCGAAACCATATACATGCCTATGACAGGTGAATAATATTTTCCATTTTTAAAGTGCAGATTTTCATTTACAGCATAAGCAACAACATTCCAAAGGAAGCATTTCAGACAACAATAACGTATGTCTTTCATATATATTCATTCTTCTGTTGCTCCAGTGCAGTATTTTCTAATATTGAACAGAGAAGGATGAAATTATAGTAGCTAAATTGTGTATACTTCCTTCTTAATTTACAGAGAATGCTGGCTAAAATAGGAGTTTTTAATCAGTTTCAATCAGTAACATAAGGACTTTATTTTGCTAAACAGTAGAACCACAATTACTACAACCCGTTTGTAAACCATAAACTTAGAGTGCAAATCAGATAAGCACTTTATTTTAGAATCCATTTACAAAAGCCCCTGACATGAAAAAGGGCAGAAAATTTCAGAGCAGGAAAATATTTTAGCAAAAGCTGCAATTTGTAAACATAAATGTGTATTTTAGAATAATAAAAATTCATAGTTTTAGAAGGAGGCATAGCTTCTTAAAATAAAGTGTTTATGGCCGTTAACTTTGAAGGAAGCCCTCAGATACTTTATCTTTAATTTCTGCACAATGTTTCCATGTGCTGCTTCTAATCAATTTTAGGGATAAAATTGCATACCAAAGGTCAAACCCGACAAATCTTGTCATTATCAAGACAGCGATTGTTGTTTCTTCAACTGCAACGATGCTTGTTTCACCAGCTTCTGTTGTTTTCTTGTTGCCTGGGCTTCCTGAATGGCACAACAAATCCTCTGCAAAGCAACATATTGAATGAAGGAAAATTAAAGCGTGCAATCTGCAGTTTTCTTCCATAAGCTGCTACTAAAACCAGTTAATTCAACGAACTTTAAAACCTACCTACGCAGTAGCTAGCTTATGAGCTTTAAGTTAGATACATAGCTTCTAATTCACATGCATAATACTCAACCTAGAAAAAGCTTCAGTGATATTGTCAATCTACTCCGAACTTTCAAGTTGATGATGTTATTCACACTTAACTAGATAAACCTTCCTCAGGCACCATCCCAATAAAAGTGATCTAATTTTAAACACACAAGAAAATGACATATTCAATACTATATGCTCTGGAGGCTTTCGAAGTCGGGCCATTTAAAGATCCAGCATTAAACTCAGGTCCAATCAGCCTACGCAGCTGGGAACAACAGCCTATACTATTAACAAACATGCACTGTCAAACAGCAGTTAGTATTTAGATAGCCATTTCACATAACAGACATTCAGTAACACAAATGTGATAGAAGATATAAGTGACAGCCGGCACTTTTGAAAATATTTACAATGAAAAGCACTCTCAAAGTGGATAGTTAGTTGAACTCCACAAAAGGATAAACGAACACAGAACCTAACAATAATTCTAAAATTAGAAACAACTGAACAAAGCAGTGCAACTAAATCAGTCATTTTTATTTCATTCTTGCATCCAAACAATCTAATAGTTAAAAAACCCCATGTCTCAAATGTATAACATTAAACATATTGTACAGTATGCATAAAATGTGTATACATAATATTAAGGTAGTGATATATCTCTAGTCTGAGAAAATTAATGTCAATGTGATATGCATAAATGCCTAGGGGAAAAAACCAAAAAAACCAACCAAACATACTGGGGTAGCTTGAATGGCCACTGATTTTGCCTGAGTAATTCCAGAACTTAGTAAAAGCTGAAGTGTTTGACATGCTTGTGAGGCATTTTTTATCCATTATTTCAATAAAAGAAAAATTCATTTATACAATAATGAATATTAAAATAAAGAATAAGTTAAGCTGGATGGACAAATACTATGCATCAGGTGTACTTGAAGTATTTCAAGTATTTATGGATTTCTGATAACTCACAGAGGATGGGGAAAGATTCAGAGGAGTAAGGGATGACAACCTAACCCCCTTGTTTGTTTCTTAGAGGAAACAGAAAGAACAAGGGAGCTACAGATAAGCTTAACCTGATCGTAAAAGACATTTGTTTCATTCACATCCAAAGGGCACCACAGAAGAATTATTTGTGAAGTGTAGTTTCTTTGTGTCGTCCTATCAAATTACTACAGTTTTACAAGTGGGATCTGAGCAAAGAAGGGAGATGTAAAATGAAGAATAATACTGATAAACTTAAGAAACAGATATCCTCGGAAGGTAAAAGGGTAGTCCTGCACTTCAGGACAGAAAAATTTATTTTTATGTATACATATAAGCATAAACACTAGTAAAGGAACACACGGTTAGGCAAGAACAGAAAAAGAGATAATTAAACAAAGAAGTATCCTTCTAGTGTGGTCTGTGTGTTTTGTACCATGTTCCAGCTTTGGCCATGACACTAAGATACAGACAAGCAAACAGGATTTAAATTAGTTAACCAAAAGTGTGATTTGGAAGACATGCTGTAAGGAAAAGCTGGAAGAACTTTTTCTTTACACCGGAGACAGTAAAAAAATAATATAGACTCTTCCAGCAGACAAAAAGTGCCTCAAAATGACAGCAATTTTTTGTGCTTCCCAGTCTAACCCATTCTTTTAGAAGGCATGATCAATTTAACAGAAACAATTTGGCCCCTATTCTGGTTCTAGCTGCTGAGTTGCCATTTACTGGAGCTACAATTTCACGTGTGTTTCCAAGATGCTGTGGATCTAATTGATTTCACTTTTGATATCAGAGAGAACTCCTCCTCTCTCATCATCTGATACAAAACTACCAGACGACACTAGGAAAATTTTTCTATTGTTGAAGTACCCTGGAATTTTTACAAAATTCTTAGTTCAGCTCATGTGAGTTAGCTACGAGACCCAAGCACGCACAGAACAAAAGCTGCCCAAATAAATCAGCCTCTCCAGCACCAATCAACAAACTCTGATCATTCCTCTGGTTAAACTCATTTTTCAACATGAAAGTATGGTAAACAGTCCTCAAGCACTGCAGCCTAATGTAGAATGGATCTCTGAACATTACCATCATTTTTACATGCTGAGTTTCAGCAACTGTTAACAATATTGTAACAAAAGATGAAGAAAGAAAAAAAAAAAGAGAATATACCCTTGCTGTAGTTTCATCCTGAAGCTGAACTGTCCTTACACATTCATGACCTGTACTGTCCCTCCTTTGGAACATCCTTTGATCCTGTTGCAGAGGGGAACAAAAATATACTTCAGGTCATTCACAAAACAAGAATGCAGAATCCAATACCTAAGTGGCTTGAACGTCAACTTCAGGTTAAATTTCCATGTGGCCTCTGTGAAACCCAACTCATACTTTCAAGAAAACTTAAGTAAATCCTGTCTCATAGTCAGCAGTTAGAATCACAAAGAAGTTAGAAGCATGTTTGGACCTCTAAATAGTGTTAAATAAAAAAAGTTTTAAAGCTATTCTTACCAAACCAGTTATTTTTAAAACATTTCCTTCATAGGAGGGACACCGTGTAAAGTCTTCAAATAAGTAATCCCATTCTGTTGTTAAATGGCCTAAGATTTCCACTTCTTTTACATATATCACTCTCCTGTTGAGAAGAAAAAAGTTAATATTCAATTTCTCCATGCAACTGGAACTTTGCCAGAAAAGCATCACAAATTAAGAAGAGAGATTTGTTTGAAATTTGGGTAGTTTTCCATGTGTATTAGAAGTATCTCTCATAGTCACAGTGGAACCATATTGCTGTAATAAATACTCTGAGATGATCACTTTGTCCCTAAGACTCATAGATGATCTGTAATATTGCATAGTATTCACAGACTAATTTAATCGAAACCAACCCAGCCCTCCAAATCCAAACATTTTACAACAATTGGATGCTAGAGGGTCACCAGGTAATTCAAACCAGTTCCTCAGAGCCAGCCTCTACCAGATGAAGGTAGTCAAACCGTTACGTACTACCTACACAGTGACACAATTTCTAAGGGACTGACAGA
Organism: Tringa tobata; assembly: GCA_033628505.1. Taxonomy (NCBI): domain Eukaryota; kingdom Metazoa; phylum Chordata; class Aves; order Charadriiformes; family Scolopacidae; genus Tringa; species Tringa tobata. The sequence goes on from JAHREE010000136.1 coordinate 3,261,625, forward strand.
TTATCCATCACCACAATTCACAGTTGCTCGCCCCAATATTAGCTGACACACCAAGGAAAAAAACAGGTGGCAGTTTTGAATCAAGTTAAACTAGAACTTTTATGCACGTAAAGAAGAATTGGGATAAGGAGAGAAGCGTACACTTAACTGAACCTGCAAACAACTAAATCACCTCACTATCATTAACAGACTTGATCAGTATCTTGAAAAAGCTGCAGTATGAATTTTGAGGTGTGTTAGTCATTATAAAACAAACACGGTGGGATGCCTCCCAGAGTGTCATTAAGGATAAACCTATCTCAAACATTCAGGCAAGGTGGAAAATGGTGACACTTAGGATATGGAGATCATAATCTATGGGTTCCTCTTCATTATCTAAATGTATTTAGAAATTTGAGTTCTCAAACTGCGTGTCCAAGACTAGCAACATCTTGCATTCTAAGAATTCTGATGAGTTTAATATTAATTTTCGTACTCGTACAAAAACTTAAGACTCCGTTTATAGTATCCTTTAATTAACAAGACTGCAAACATGTGCATTATCAAAACATTCATTTGACTGCAAACACTTGCCACAAGCCAATTTGAAAAATTAGAAACAAAGAGGAAAAATAAGAATATTTCCTTCCAGTATGATGAAAAGATCACTGACCTCAGAGTATACTGTCTTCCTAAATTAGTATCTGGCATTGACATCGTTACCATATTGTATTTTCCATAAAGGTAACAAAATACATTGTTTTTATAAAGAAAGAAAAAGAAAATTGATAAGGAAAGTACACATACAGAGAACAGCAATCAGGTTAGACTTAGCCTGATGTCAAATCCCCAAGTTCAAACCAAGACAAGCCCTTTCAAAGCCTTCAAAACCGAATACCTATTTGTAACAATAAGGTTTGCTCTTCTGCCTCTTGGAAGTGCACAGTGATATCGATAGCTCTCATTTTCCAGCTTTCTGATGTGCAATTTCTGAAATAGAAAATAATTTTTGGGCTGTAAAAACAAAATTCAAAGCAGTGTTTTCAATTCAAAACCTTTTAAAAAGTTACCTCATTAAACTAGTTTTTTAAAGGCAGTTTCTCAGAGTGTTCTCACTCCTGAATCCGAGTCACTGTTCCACTCAAGAGGTGGAACACCAACACTGCAGGATCAGACTATTTCTTCAGCTTTGATTTCCCTTCTGTGTTAACAATCATTTAGAAATACTGTTACACCCCACGCTGCAGACTGTTCATCCTACAGCTGTTACCGTGGACTTCAGCCTCTCTATAACAGCAAATTTCTCAAGTTGTTTCTGACAAACTAGTGAGAACAAATTAAGGAGGGAAGACTGAAAATTCAGTATGTTTTTAGTAATTCCTTGTAAAGATACATTTCCTTGTGTATTTCCATAGTTGGATCTATAAAACTGATAAGATGACATGGGAAGCTAAACTTGACTCCACATTTATCTGTCTGCGATCAACCATGCAGGCTAAGAACTCAATAACCAAAATGGAAAGATCTTTTGTCAACTCAGATTACATCAGAATCAATTAGAAGAGGCTGCAATGTTTATTCATATTTGCATTTTATTTTCATATATTTAAGAAGTTCAACAAATGTCTTAAATTATCATCATACATTGCAACTGACCCCAAAAATCCTTTAAGCTCAAAAGTGGATTAATATTCAAGAGTTTAAATCAACAGAACACTGTTTTCCTGGATTTGCTCCCTAGTGATGTGATGTTTTGAAAAACATTTTCATTTAGCATTTTCCACCAACCAAAAATATAGTCCGCATCTTCTATAAAAAAATATCACTGTCTGACCATCTTAAAAATTTCTGAAACTGTAAAACATTCACCAAAGGAAGAAAAATGCCAGAAAGATTGCTTATCTCAAAGTCTCTTCAAAACATCAGAAGAAAGATGGCAGCACAGGACTAAAATAAAAATATGAACTCATGTTTTATACCTGAACCACAGCTACTTTAAAAACAAGTAAAAATTCTAGAATTACAAAACCCACCACCATATAAGACGGCATTTCAAAAGCTGCAGTCCGTATTCTGAATCCTTTTGTTGGATATGCAGAAATGAGAGGAGCCACATATTTAAACAGATTTATTCATAAGCATGTTCCTCTATTTAGACTCAAAGCTTTGGAGAGAAAGCTTGTTTCTCGTAACTTCAGAAACAATCCCGATAGTATTTTTAGACATTACATGCAATATGTTACTAAAGTAAGAGTTCTTGCTGAGCTCTGTGCCTAAGAGATGCCATATTTCTCAGAGCTATTCTCAATACACCTGATAGATGTCAGCACAGTGGTGGTAGCGTTATGCAAAGGGGGGCTGCACTTGATGCAAATTATTCCATGATCTGCACACTCTTAAAATTCAGGGATCTTTATAAAAAGCTTTTATTTTTATTAGAATACTAGAGCACTTTAAAGTTCAACTCATTCTTATTTTACATGGAAATGAAAGAACCAGTACAAATTTACACAGCAGAACAGTGACTCAACCAGAAATAGAATCTGCAGTTTCTTGAAGCCTAGCATAGTATTCTCTCTGCCACACGCTGTCTCACCACCATGTCTCAATTATTCATGAAGTGTTCTGCATTCTTTATAAAGCTCCACGTTTTAACTAGGAAATGAAACAAAGTAAAGCCATAGATACTGAATAATGTATGAATTGCATCATGTCAGACCCTAAGTGCTGGGGTTAGAAGACAATCTCCTCACCAAAGCAGGCAGCAATACCTGCATATTAAGACACAAAGACTAGCAAGGCCAAAGGCATTTATTCCCTGTTCTAGCAAATTTCATCAACTACAAACACCCCTCATAGAAAGACTACAGCCCCTGAGAACTTATTCCTTGGAAAACAACTCTCCTAAAGTCGCCCTTCTTGCTCTTTGATTTCTCCACCTATACATACTATGCGTTTATGTTTAACAAAATGCATTCTGTACTCCTAAGCCTCACTCCATGAGCAGAAAACACAGCCTGCAAGACACCAAATCTAGCTTTCCAGATTTTGAATTGACTGGACAGATCAACAGTTATATCTAGCCCATATACATTAGAAACAGCACTTCTGGGAAAATGCAACGCGTAAACAAGTTTATAGAAGTAAACTGATCTGCTCCATCTGGCTACTGTGCTCACGCTGCACCAAAAACCTCTTCCAAGTAGAACGTCTTTTAAGACCTACATATATGCTCCTCCTAAGCTGAGCTCTAATGCCTACCAATGTCTGTATTTCACATACAAGTAAGTATTGTCAGAAAATTTCTGACTCATCTTCCCTGCTAAGTATCCTATTTCCCGTAAAGACACTGTCCCCCTCTTGCTTGCAGTTTACATTAGAGAACAAAATCTTCCCAACATTAACCTCTCGCAGAATAATCAAAATCACTTAGTTAAAAAAAACAAAACAAAACACGAAGCCAAAACCCGCAGCCCAAACTACCTGTATTCATTTAACTGACTTCTGAAAGGAAGAAGTATTTAGTGAACTATACAGAGCATTCACTCTTGGTTAGTACACACTTCTAATCTACACTATTTAGACATAAGAAAAAAACAAATACTAGATGTGCAGAAGCTGCATAATATCCAGTTTTCAGTGTTAATTGCATTACCTTCTCCTTTTTGATAGATGGAAAAAAATATAGTAAAAAAAAAAATCCTCATTAGATGAAGAAATTTGGTTGGCTTAGTATAGCACAGAATCATAGAATTGCTGAGGTTGGAAGGGACCTTTCAGATCATCTAGTCCAACCGTCAACCTAACTCTGACAAAAACCTCCACTAAACCGTATCTCTAAGCCTACGTCCACTCGTCTTTTAAATACCGCCAGGGATGGTGATTCCACCACTTCCCTGGGCAGCCCATTCCAAGGCTTAATAACCCTTTCAGTGTAAAAATGTTTCCTAATATCCAATCTGAACCTCCCCTGCCATAACTTGAGGCTGTTTCCTCTTGTCCTATCGCCTGTGACTTGGGAGAAGACACTGACCCACACCTCGCTACAACCTCCTTTCAGAGATAGATATATGTATCTCACAAGAACTTAGTTTCACTTAATTAACTAAAATAAAAATTCAATAAATGATTTTTTTAACAATGTTAAATTAAATAAGTCAACTACTGACCACTAAATTTAAAAAAGGCATTAGCAGCAGAGGTGTCTCTGCTCGATGTTTTTTTCATTTATAACAGGCAATTTGCTCTAAGAACAGCTTGTTAAGCTTAGCTTATAAACTTATGAGATGTTGTATTAGAAATGAAATTTATACCATCACTTAATTGAGAAATATATAATTTTATGTTATATATATATGTAAATTCATGTTGACAGCTGAAAGTTTGAACAGCATGTATGTTCGTGTATTTTGAAGAGCAAAGCCCCAGAAGATTCTGTGAAATCAGGGTCAACTGAGCTGGCTGCATTTTTTAATTGATAAAATTTTCATAAAGAAGCAATAGTAGTAACTTGAAGTATAGTGGTTCACCAGATGTGTAAATGACAGGCCTATGGCATATTACAGAAACCACAAATAAGTTTTCTTAGCATTCATATGGAAAGAGTATTTCTGTATCGTGAAATTATCAATAAGTATTTTCACAGAAGAAAACTCCATTCAATATCACTATTTTAAGTTTTGCACAAGTATCAAAACGTTGCTTTCGCCCTTCATCCACAGCACCAGCTCTAAGAGAACGTTAATGAATGAACTCAGCATCTACCCTACCATGATTTTTTTTTTCCAAGTGCCTTCTGCTGCTGCCATTCATAAGGAGCTAAGCGCCCTTAGGAAAACAGATACACAGGAAACAAACCCTGTCCTCTCATCTTAACTCACTGATCTAGCCTTACTGAAGATGGTTATTCCAAGTTAGTTTGTTTTCTTAGTCTGGACAACATGAAACAGTTTTATTCAACTGCTACAGAGCAAATATATGAATGGGGAGATCATGTGAAATGCAATCATGCCCTTAATCTAAATACTTAAGGCAGATAAAAGACCGGGACGGAATTAGAGAAGAAATATGGAAAATATTACTCCATTATTCCAGTTCTTGCTGCGTATGCAAGGAGAGAAAGAGAAAGAAGAAAAACATTAGAAATAGGAAATAAGGATTGGAAGAAAATCGAGAAGGAAGTAGCAAATATGCAAGTTTTGGTCTTGAAATGTTAATGCAGGCAATTCTTTAACTTTTTAGCAACACAAGAATCATTTTAAATTAAGTTTTAAGAACATGAAGAACTTAAATACAAATCAAACTAGATTCCGATTATCTAGAACTTGAAAACAACTGGTATTCATCCTCCATATGTTAGCCACATACAGAAGGCTAAACGTCCACACAGTGCTGGTACCTATGACATATTGTTATTAAGAAGGATAATTTCAGTAGTTGTATTGTATGGCAGACAATTCGAGCTCTATTCATCCTATCTAAAAGTTGCTCAATTTGTAAACCAGCCTTAGCTTTGTTATTAAGCAAAACATTAGAACTGAGCATCAAAATGGTTTTCTTGTTGCCACATATTCAAATCTTAATCCTACTAATTCTTAGTCCTACTACCTCCTTCCAGAGCATGAGATAAGCAATTACAGAACATGACGTGCAGAAGATCAACACTGCAGTTTCCTTGTCACATTCAGCTTGCTACAAGCACTGGGTCTTCTCTGCTCTCCAGGCTTGCCTTATGAAACAGGCTGGGGCAAGCTTTTACTACAGATGACAACTGTGATAGATCCCTGGCAACTTTTTTGTAACATAATCCTTTATGGAACTCACTATATCAGAGATTTTTAACTGTATTTACAATGCAAGTCATACCTCAAATAAATCATAACCTTCAGCTTCCACTCTATCATATGGTCGGATGATGCCGTCTTCATGAATGAAACGTGGAGGACGGAGATTAGATACTTCTTCAGTTGGTTCTGCCGCCCTGCCATAGACAGTGGAAGAGTACTCTGGTAAGCTTACTACAATTCTGGGTTTCACCAATATATCTTTAAAAAGTCACCCTTTTCACTTGCTAGGTACCTTACAGATGTAAATAGTAAAGACACCCTGCTAGTAATAAATCCAAAGTAGCATTAGCCAATTCGACAGCTACAGAATAACTTGGAGAGGTCTACTCACATCTGTGGATAATTTACTAAGGGTTCTCAAGTTTATTAACACACTTTCCAAAGGTCCCCTTAAAACACAAGAAGCCCCCAATGTGCACTGCTAAACAAATTTCAAACTGGTAAGTTTCTCAGCAAATTTCAATAGACTATTTTTTATAGTAAGTTTAAATGGCATTTAGATATTTGCATTCAGCAGTACACAAACATACCTCAAAGCAACATTTACACATGATCTTTTCATTACTTTCTGATCAGGGGAGGGAATGAAAGGAGAAAATGGAATAGTTATCTACCTCAACTACAACACTGCAAGATGTACTCTGAAGCAGCAATTTCCAGAGATCGTCACAAAATACTAGACATCTCTCAACCCCGTATATAATATTGCATATTGCATTTAACACAAATAATTGTGTCACTACTGGACCACTTTACCATCTGGTATCCAACGTACAGAGAGTACTTTCATACTTCCTCTTGACATCTTACCTTTGAATTCCCTGGAAGGTACTGCTTGCCATATCTACGATGCCACCAGTTGGGCGGGCGACCACTCCTACAAGCCCCTTTCCAATTCCTTTAAAGAATCCAGCTGCACCTTCTTTTTTAGCCCCTTTAAAAGAAAGACAACAGAAAAGGAAATAGTTTTCATAACTTACCTGAAGACACTAACCACAGAATTAAACCATTAGAACTGTTCTGTATTGGAAACAGCCCACAGAAATTGATTACCTACAACCCACTTATAAAAAAAGGTCTCTATGAAAAGTCACACGTTGCTTCCCTGCCTGTTCAGACGTGGTGCACATCACTTAACATCTTACCAACCTCTCAAGCCAGTGTAACTGAGGTGTTAAATACACTTGACTTCTCACACTTTCAGTCTGGACTGTAGGCCAATATACCAGTTTTTATAGGTCGATAGTTATAAAGTAATCTGAACACTCAGATGCACAAGCGTAATGGGAATTAACTATTTCTATCTCAAAAGTACATGTTTCTGGTGATACATAACTATGCAAGAGCCAAGAGAGTCTTCAGAAAGCATGTGAACATGCTAGAAAGCAATGAGAAGGACTACAACTCCAAGTATCTGCCACTAACTTATAAAATACAACGCAGTAATGCCTTCCAACATTTAAATCCACTTCCACGTGAATTTTAATAAGAGGCATTTTATCTTGGATCTTTTCATCATCTATCATACCAATAAAGTCTTCACAAGAACAAATACCGATCTCAGGCATAAAACCAAATTTGCTTTTTAAGATTTTCCAACCTTTGCAGTCCCAAAAACTTTTAAAATTGGTGCTTTTTTATTCATTATTTTTAGTATCTTTACTACAGCAGGTTTAATAAAATACATCATGAAGACAAACATTCCTTAATTCATACAGAGGCTGGAAATGTTGTAAGCCAACAACAGCTATAAATATATTTGAGAAAATCATCATTTAAGGTCACATTTGAATTAGAAATATAAAAATAATCTTGCTGTGCCTTAACACCACCACACTCAGACTGATATTTCTTAAAATTACAAAGAAAATTGCAAAGTACTGGGAAACCACTTAAGCAGTGCAACATCAGTGCTTACCTTCCACAGGTTTAGTGATTATGCCCGTCACACCTCCAACAACACCCTAAGATGAAGAAGATAATTAAGTTCCTACTTAGAAGCAGGAATGCTATCATCCAACTAGGCAACAAGCTGCCTGTCATCCTTCGTTTCAAAACTTTGTAATGACATTTAATATCGGAAACACTGGCTGGGGTTTTCGGGGTTTGCTTCGTTCGGTTTTTTTACTTTAAATTTTTAAGACATTTATAACTGAGGGAAAGAAGAAAAGGAGAAAACCTACAATGGCTGAAGAAACGTTTATATTGGCAAGAAAGACTAACAAATCTTTTGTATAGAAATCTGTCTTGCAATAATTAAGAAAGTCACTATTTCACTTTCACTACTAACAGGAAGCTTCCAAAATTCACAGTTATGAGTGATACCAAGTATTCAAGATAAATTAATATCAAATAATTATCTGGAAGACTTTAAAGGTCAGGTAGTTAATGACACCAAGGCAGAGGAATAAACATCCACTGAGGTAACAAATGGTTCCAGACACAACTCTACAATGTTTATTATTTACAATTGCTTAGAAATATGTTCACTGTTTTGATTTTGAATGGAAAGTAATAGAACTTATTAGACGACTTAACCTGCATTCAGTTAATAAAGATCTGTTAGCAATTGTTTATGTGAGGTTTATGTGAGTCTCCTATAAACCAATTCCCTGTCTGTCTCTTCTGTTTAGTTCATGACCTGATAAAGATGACCTGAAACTTGCTTGCATATTATTTTCAAGCATGGATTAAGAGTTGGCACATCATACCCTCAATTTCAAATCCATACCCGTAACAAGCCTTTTCCTCCTTTGGCCAGGCTGTCACCAAAGTCTTTTGGCTGCCGACCCATTTCCTCTCTCCGCTTCTGCTGAAATTCTTTATCCATAGTAATAGCAGCCAAGCCTTTTCCAACAGAACCAGTGATCCTAGACACCACCCCTGCTGCACCACCTGGTGGAACAGGGCAGAAACCAGAAGTTACTGTTATTTCACAATTTAACAGCAGACAACATATAAGAAGCCACAAAGTTCATAACGATTTCCCTTCATACTCAGTTTAGATATTACAAGTTTACACAGAGTGACTACCACATCATCCATGAGAAGACTCCAGAATAAATAATAATTTTGTAACTACAGCAAAACGTAACTGCTAAATAGCTTCAGTAGATGTTATCTAGCATATTGGATGGAATCATATTCTCTCTACCGTAATACATAGGGAACCAAAAATCTAAGGGAACAGTAACTGGTCCGAAGAATACTTCTCAGGCTTCTCCAGACACTTTAGGACCATTAGAATTATTTTTCTTATTCATCCACAGCATATTACAAATTCAGTTATACATGCAATGTTTCTCAGTTTGTTTGCTCAGTTTACAAAACAGACATTTAGATGGTCTCAAGTAAGTTAGGTACAAACGATCAGTATCACGAACTCTGGCAACAGTATCTGACAAACTTAAATACTTGTCAAAATATTACCATGTAGATATTTTAAAACTATAACTTTCCCTCCAAAATAATAAGAAAACAACTCTAAATGCAATCCATGAGTTATCCTGATTTATTAAACCAATAATGATATGATACGTACCCACTGTGTGTCCAAGAAGACTTCTAACACCAATTACAAAGCCCTCAGCAAATTCTTCAGGTCCTTGAACAGCACCCTAAAAATGAAGCTTATTATGAACAGCAGAAACCTATGTATTTATGCAGCCATTTCAAGAAAAACTAGCAATTCCTTTACATTGATGGAAGTAAGGCCAATTGAATACGTTACTTCTTTAAAGTTAAGAAAGCAGTAATTTTTTATATGAACTTTTCAGGGTGTGGAGTACAATGGCAACAGAACTACAACCCTACCAGTATATTCAATCAGCCTACTATTCACACACAGTTGAAGAATCAGGAAGTGGTACCTGGAACGGCTCATAGAAGAAAGCTTCGACTCCCTCAGACAAGCCTCTGATTAAGCCAAATGGATTTCCAAGAACATCTAACCCAAGCACAAGCACATACATCTGTTTCAGGAGCTAAATAATGAGGGGGAGATGCAAAAACAAAAGCAGTGTTACTAGCTGTTGTTACACATAGTTCCATGTTAGAATCCAAGGCTGGTAAATTTTTTTATTTACTACCTAATTAAGGTGCTAGGGCACTCAACTAAATGTTCTTTACGAAGGAATGAAGACAGGTTTAGGCAAAAGATGCAGTATATGTATGGATAGCTATTAGAATACCTTGGTGAAGAAAAACATAAGAAAGAATAGAAGCAATCACTTAAAATTCTTAAAACACTTTTTCAGGACACTTCTGCATTTATGTTTTTGTAATGTGCCACCCGATTCCTACTTCAGTACCACGAAATTAAAAAAAAAAAAAAATAGCTTTTAGAGGTATTTGGCTTTTCTTTCCTATTTTCTGCATTCTGAAGGTACTCAAAATTTTACACAAAGGCTTGACTAAATAAGCTTACTTGTTCACTATAGTGTCTAACAGCTCTCTTCATCAGTTGGTCTCTCTTGTAGAACTGATATTTAATTTCAAAGAAAGCAAGTCTGAAAAACAAGTAATCACAGGTTAGTTGTCCTTCTAAATAGTTCTCTCTTTTCCTTCAGATAGTACTGAAGCCCTATTCTCTTAAAAAGGAGCCCAAACCCCATCTTCCCTCCACTCCTCTCTTTCCCCAAAGGCTCTATACATTTATACTAGAGTCAGTCAGCAAAGTTTACCATGGACCCAATTATTAAACTTATAGTAGCTTTATTCAAAATATTGCTTTAAAAAGTATATCTTTATTAGCTTACTGGAAAATAAGATCATCTACATCTGTTAGCGTAGCTCCAATACTTTTCAACAGCAAATTCAGAGAATGGATGGCTATCATTTCTTCCCCCTTATCTGATGCTTCTCCGCCAGAAGCCAGAGACAGACTCAAATGCAACTGTCAAGACAGAATTTGTAAAGCAAGATAAATCAAGACAAAAAAAGACAAATACCAGACGGGTTGTGTGGTGTACATGTGAACAAACCAGTACTGAAACAGTGGTGAGTGTATTTTTACTCACTTTGAGGAAACATACAATTTCAACAAGCGTGTTTGAACTCACAATGATATTACTTTGGTAGCTTATGTATTTATTTATATTTCCATATAGAGAATTGTCAAATTGCCCTAGAAGTTTAACTTTTATTATGTTTACATCTAGAAAACGTCTGTGGAAACAATGAGAGAAACCAAATGGTAAGTAGGTGGAGCTTAACTCCCAGTACAAATGAAATTTTAAATTCTGATTTACGGAACTAGCTCACATGTATTTTTACAACTAGTCATTCTTTTGGGGAAATGCATGAACTTTAAATAAGTCTTTAACACTGTAAAATGGGATTATTTAGTGTTGATAAGACACCTTTTCTAAAAGAAATCCACACACTTTTCTTAAGGGTGGAGAGGGCAACAGAAAATTACTTTTCTTTTTCCTTGTTCACTACCATAACCAATATTGCTTGCTTCCACTTGCTTAAAAGAGGACATAGCAGTTAGCCTGGATGATTTGACTTTTTCAAGATTCCTCATTTTCTTTTCTTTTTTTTTAAAAAAAGGCCACACAGCCATTTTCATGGTGTTCTCACTATCCAGTGGTTTAGAATACTGAGATGAAGGTGAAAAAAATAGCAGAGAAAAAGAAGCCCCTTCCTGTACTGAACAGACAGCACACCTAGACATTTCAAATAAAGATGCAGAAGAGACTTAAAATTATAACCATTTCTCCAAAAACTTATCTAGACTACCTAAAGGATGATGTTCAAATATCACAACAGTGTCTTGTTCCTCAAATGTTTTCCCTGGCTTCACATTCATGTAAGTTTATAAGTACAATCATATTAGGAAAAAAAATAATAATTTGAGAACCTAAGCATACCTTAACAGACATCTAGAAAAATAAGTAAAAAAAGCTGAAAAAAGTGCCAGAATTTAAGTATCTGTATTGAGGTGTATGTCTGTCTTTTATATGTTCAGTGAAAAATGGAAAATAAGCAATTTTTCTCCTCTAAATTCTTATTCAGTCTGATAGCCTTAGGGGAGCATTCTGTTGATTCATAATAATGTATAATTACCGATGGTCTTTATTCCCTTGCTCCAAAAAATCTAACTGGTTCATGACAGACATGAAGATAAGTCCATGAAAGCATATTTATTACAATTTATCATACATTACTTGGATACCTTCAGGCCAGCATTTTATCTAGCTCATTATTATACCCATTGACTCTTTCCACTTAGCAATGCTTAAGGGTCTGTTTGTACTCATGGCCAACTAATAAAGTTTTCCAATAAAGTATTGAGTTATAGAAAACATTGAAAAAAAATCCCCATTAGAAAGACAGCACGAAGACCTCAGTTACCCAGAAGGCTGATCTGAGGATGTATTTACTGTAAGGAATTCAAAGATCATTGATATCAAGTGGTTTATTAGCCAAAAGTATCTCTCTATTACATACCTTTATTGGAGAAATATGGAAATGCTCAAAGAAGCTGAGCATTGACAGGTCTGTTAAGGAAGCCTCCATTAGCTCAGTGTTAAGTACATCCACATCTTTCTGAATTAATTTAGTCTGGGTTTGTTAAAAAAATAAAATACAGCAGAATTTTATCTCATCAGCATATATGTAATATAATTAACAATATTATACATAAATACATATTACAAGTATAAATACACATACAAATAAACAGCACAAATAATAAACATAGCCAAATGTAATATAACAGTTAACTAACTACTTAAATAACCAACACCTGCAAAACTGGAAATAGTCTAATTACTTTTGTATACCAGATTATAACTGTGCTAAGACATTTCTTTGATCCAGAGTGAAAAAAAACCTGCAACCATAAAACAAAAAACCCCAAACACAAAACACACAACAATTTCTGTGTGGTTTTTCCATTTTATGCCATATCACTTGATATTCCCTTAGATTCCTCAATCACTTAAGGTATCACTTCCAAATCAATTTAGAAATATTAGTAAATATTACTATCTTACAGTGTCTCTTTATTCACCATTATCAAATGCAATACTCACTTATTGAAACTGAAATATTCAGAAAATCTCAACACTGTTACCATAAAGGCCTTGTTCAGGCAAAAATCAGTTTCTCTCATAGTTACCCTTTGTCTTTCAGCTTCTGGGTCTGTTGATGGAGTAAAAAGTTCGCTAAGTGCTCCTAAAAATCCCTGATCAATTTTCAGTGCCATTTCCTGGATTAGAACCATGAAGTATCTGAAATGGGAAAACCAAACAGTGTATACTTGTAGAAGTTCAACTTAAATATCACATGCTTACCCTAAATAATTGAAATTTTGTTATGCCATGTTGCATATTAAGACTTGCAATCTACAATATCAACTGTCTATTTACAGTTAGAAGGGCTTACCAGCCTCACAAAGCTATATATTACTTTACTGTAGATTACTCATATCTTAACACTTTCAAAATTTAACTAAAAATATTCATGATCACCAATTATCTCTTATATATTATGATTCCACATGCACCATGGATAACTTCACCTAAGCAACATATTTCTTCCTCTTATTGAACTGCCTCTCTCCAAAAGGCATATTACTTAATATTTATTTTATTAAAATTCAGCATCCTCAAATATTATATACACACTAATTAGGTACAGATACTCACAGGAGAAACCATAGTAACAGTTTTGTCTCACTTTTAGTACAAAAACTGAAGGCAGACATATTAGCTAAAGAAGCTACATTTTGCATTTCATGAGCTGTCTGTTATTAGAGCTCCAAATAAACCCAGCACTGTAGAGCAAACAGGCAGAAATGCGACACTGATATTGCAGCACAAGAGGGAAATACCTCTGATTATGCAAATTGGTTAGTAACAGTCCCTTCATGTGGTCAGCCCTTACTTTCTAAAACTAAGTTTCTTTTAGAATGATGTTTTTTCACTGGAGATGTTTAAAAACTCAATCCAAAGTCAAGAGCTGTTTGGCTAGGACATGAGCTTTAAAACAAAGTTCGCTTCTAAAATGTGTTGAATCTCTAAAATTGTATTACAACACACAGTTAAACTCACTTGAATTGCAGAACTTTGCTGTATTCGTTGAATCTAGTGATAATGCTGATGTCAATGAAGGGTTTTGGTTCTAAACAGAAAAAAAAGAGCCTAAGTATATTTTAAAAAAATAAATTGCCAAGTTACTACTTTCAAGGCTGAATAAATCTGGTATCACTAAAGGCTTTCTCTTACCTGAATCCAAAGCAATCGACTTGGGAGGGGCTACAGGGTGAAATACAACAGGAAACATCGATCCTGGTAACTGATTATCAACCTAAAAAATTTTGCATAATTGCAGGAATATTTTAATGACACTATAATCAAAGACCATTTCCATTTTAGAAAGCTTGAGAAACTTGTTTATAGATTATGTTCAAGAACGTCATTCTTATTTTGGGGGAAGAAGAAAAGAGGAAGAGGATTACTCTGATATTATTTTGGAATGTTATCTATTTAGTTATAAAAGGTCAGAGGGGTTGGAAGTGTTGCACAAGGGATGCTGACACAGGGTCACACCCACAAAGATTCATTTAGAGGATGTGCAGCTGATGGCATACGTGGACTGTAACAGTGAAAACTACCTCCAGACAAAAATAGAAACAAAATGGGAAAGATAGAAGGAAAGAGGAAATTTCCCCACCAGCTGATCAGGAAAAGCATCAACAGGGTCCTCAGTGAGAGCCCTCCCCTGGGGGACTCTGAAGTGCAGCAAGTGGAGATCAAGATGGCAATGATGATGATGATTTCTCATCATCATTTTCTTCTAGTACTAAACACTTCTCACTAGTACCTGCTCAAGTGCTCTATTGCTTAGTTTAGCAACGCTATTAGTACTGACTGGAGTATGCTAATCAGGTGCAAGTGTTGCACATTAATTCACTGTTAAACTTTCATGCAGATATATTATTGCATACTATTTTTGAGTATTTATATGTCTAATATCTACTTCCCATCAGACAGACAGTTTTTGTACTAAAGATCTCTGAACCTCTAGATACACTCTCTAGAATATATTACATGACTACATTACAAACACTAGTAAATAAATTTTTTAAAAGGTAGGGTTTTGTTTGTTTGTTTTAACACACCAAAACACCTCTCTTTAGAAATAAACTTTTCATCATAGCACGCTGCTTTACATTAACCCACAATTTTGTGGAATTTTTTCCATACTACTTGCAAAATCCTGGGCTGGCAGTTCTGCAATACTTCTCCATCAATGGAGCATTCACAGCACTTCTGCTGCTCCGACGTTGTGAGTATAGCTCCACAGAGACAAGATTTGGAGACCAAATTTCTTCATATAAATCAATAAAATAAAAGCCTTAAAGTATCTGCTTAGTTTCTAGAACATGATGAAAGATGGTACCTGCAGCCAATACAGCTGAGCCCGTAAGCTTCTCTGGTGAGGCGACTGTTTGAATTCAACCTGAATTCCTGACAGGAAGTTGCGTCGGATGTTGCATCTGACTGGGAGACGCATTTCCATTGGAACCTTACTAAAATTCACCTGGAAATACAGGAAAGCAGAGCTAACATGCAGTTACCAGCAAACAAGCTGTCAAATAAAACCTGTGTTTTTCCTTATTTCATGACCACAGGGCTACCGAGTTACTCAATCCAGTTATGTGCATGTAAAGTAACCAAACCCACAAGTTTTTCTGATAAGCACATCACATTGCAACTTCAGCTGACCCCAGTGGGAACCTCTGTGCCATCTTAGTTACTATTTTTTTATGAGTTATATATCACATTGGCACAATTAAACATATTTACATGCAGCTGACTACTTTCCCAGCTGATGTTTTTACCCTGATCCTGAAATATTTAAGTTATGAGAAGCAAAAGGAAAAAGCTCTCTTTTATTCTGAGTCAAATGTAACAACTTACAGATACAAGTTTTTGATATCACATACTTAAAATGCACCACTGCATAGTACAATACCTAAATATTCACACAACTAACGGTATATATGTTTTTTAAATGGAAGGATGATATAGAAAAGAAGCCTGATTATGGTACTACAAAATGCCTGTATTTTACTTAGCCATTTCAACACATTAAATTTGCATGTGGAAGACAGGTATGTGTAATTGTTGTCTGAAAAAGCTCAGGTAAGTGAATTAATTTTAAGAGCCTTTGAATGCTACAGTCTCCTTTATCACATCAAGTCACGGGAACTGCAGCTTACTAAGAAGTTAAAACCAAGATTTCTGCAAAGAATTTGTTGCCTTAATGAGACTATCAGCTCCTAACTAACATGCAGATACCAAGCCATCTTTTCTACCACACAGAAGTAAAATTCTTTGAGATTCCTACTTCACAATACAAGCCTGGAAAATACCTCAATACTGCCTCAGGATTACCTCAATACACAAATATGCTACTGTATAAAATGTAAAACTATTTTTAAAAAAAAGCTTATTGTTTGTTTGTTTCCCTTAACACAGAGAATCTATCCTTAGTCAGCAAAGCAGAAGTCTGTTTTAACTGTTGCCTACGTTCTGCAATCACTTCAACACTGAAACCTCAAAACATACCTCAGTATTGCTGTCTAGTTTATGCCAACCTGAAGCCTGGAAAGCACTTTTAGAAAGATACTTTTGATAGGCTTGTTCCAACAGGTTTATTTGTTTTTGATTAAATGGTTTCCACTTTTGCCTTGGTTTCAGTTCCCAAACAACACCAGAACTGAAAGACAAATAACAAAGTTAACAATTTAAAAGTACGTAAAGCTTTCTTATGTATGCAAACCGTTAAAAAGATATGTTCTCCAAAAACCCCATTATTCACTTTTTCTTTTTTTAATAGAAGCTAAGAAAGGAGGCATTTAAATCCTACTTATTCAAATTGCGCAACAAGAATAAAGGCAGAACTTAGTTTTACTTAAAGAGGTTTCACTTATAGTAATTTTATTTAAAAGATGTCCTCTTTGACTCTACTGTATTGCTGAAATTATACTATGTTGTCAAATTTTGATTATTCAAAAGAATATTTAGGCTTCCGTGGGCATTACCTAGTAATTCCTATATAAGAGATTTCTTTCTTATTTTCATTGTTAACAAGAGAAAGTCCAAGACTATGGAGTGACAAGTTTATTTCTTGATCAGGTTGCTCCAGCTCCTCTGCTTGTCGTGCTTTAGAAACTAATGCAACGTCATCTGTGAAAAGTAGCACTCGCTGGCGTCCATCCAGGAAAGACACCCAGTGTATCTGAGTATTTGCATTGTAAGGGAATTGGCCACATTCATCCTGCATAGGGGGGAAGAAAGCATGTAAGTGTATTACAGGAGTAAATCCATGATTTTGCTGAAACTAGAACTCAGTATTTTTCTTGTTTGTTCAGTTTACTGCATCATACTGATTTGGTGGCAGCTTGTATCGCAAAACAGGAAGGAATCTGAGGGGTGGAATTTTATTTTGTTTTGTTTTGAAAAGTAGGCATGCCAGTGATATTTGTGGGTGAGAATAATATTGGAAATTATTAGGAAACAAAGGCCTTACCAGCAAGAGACAGGATTTAGAACAGTAGGTGATGGAGGAGGCATCAAATCATGTATGTTTACAGAACAGTAAAACCGGACAATGATTAAGGTCTCTGCTCATATCTTTGTTATTCCTTATTTTTGAGGCAAAACTGAGATAGTTAAAGCCCTTTTCTCAAAAGCCCAAAATAATAATGAATGTAACCCTAATTATATAATAAGGACATCAGTTTCGAACTCAAAGCATTTTTAAATGTGAAAAATTTGACCCAAGGAAGTGCTTATACAGTAAAACACACTGTAGTTGGTTAACTGTCAGAGTTCAGCTGTGAGAAACTAAATCCATTCCCATGGTAATGGAAACACAAACTTGCTTTCCTCTCCCTACTGTTAGCTACTAATATTTTCTGTTTTCTTATCTTAACTCTCTGCCTAATTAACAGAAAAACCAAGCTACCGCTGAGGAATTCAGAGTCTAGTAAAAGGTGATTGTCATTATTTTGCTCCCATTTCATGCATTTTCATATTTTAACATTGCATGAGTTAAAAACACAGAAATAGTAAGCAACTCGGAATTTTCTGCTCCATGAAAGCATTTCCCATAAGAAGCGAGTCACAACAGTCAGGGCTTTTCTCCATCTTTAGGGAAATAGTTAAGCCCAATGCAGCACTGCTAGAAAATCAGTGACTCGGTCATCCTCTGTACTATTTAGATACATCCACAACTCATATACTTTATTCTCCTTCTTTCATATCCAAGAAAACCATGGAGAAAATGCAGGTCGGAGTTTGTGTCCAATCCTCCCATTGTATTAATCTAAGCATCTAAAATCTTGCCACATGAGAGGAGGTCAAAAGTCTCTTATGGATGCAATGTTACTGAAGAAGCTTTCTCACAGATAATTTTAATCTTGTTATAGTCCTAGATCGGTTCAGCATTGCTTTTTCCGCTTCTGAAATTTACCTTAAGTAGGTCAAGTTCACCAAAATTTTGGGAGTAGCCCCAAGTCAATTTTCTTGTTTTAGTCGGATCTGTCCACGCAAACAGGCATACTTGGTTTGGTTTCAACTCCATTTCCTCTGGTAATCCACTGCGGGTCAAAAGATAAGGAGTAAAATGTCAGCATTTTCTGGTTAAGATCACTGACTGAAGCGGTGCAAGCAGATGACAGAGCTACACACCCCACTCCTCCAGCCTGGGCTGAGGCGTGAAGCGCCCCGGCCACCCGCTGCAGACTAGTGCGGCTGCAGCTCGGCTCTTGGTGAACTCAGATCTATACTCCCGCTTTATTCTCTCCACTACAAAGATTGCTTCAAGTAGACAAAATACTTCATTAAAAGAATGTGATACGCAAAGGGGGCTTTTTCCTTGTTTTTTGAGGTACTATAATGGGCAAAAGAGAACTACTTTTTTCCCCAAGGATACCCCGCCCCGATTAAACAACCACTAGTGAATTGTGTCTTTCCCATACCTCTGCTTGTATCTGAGAGAGTCCCATGGAGTATGGTTAACGATAAGAGCTGGAGCAGCTCCCTCATGGTAATCCGAGAAGCTTATGACAGTAGAATGCTCAGAAACATTCACATCAACCAGTAAACCCCCATTCTGGAGAGAAAGTTAGACAGAAAGTTCAATATTTCTTCTTCTTTAGTCTTTCACAAGCCTCTTACAAATGAGGAAAGCAAATGTACTCTGCGTTACCCAGTAACAGTAAACTCAAATCGGTCACTGGCTTAAGACAGACATCAGTAGCATTCACAAACTATTTGTTGTTATTTGGCTAAGTTCAGCAAAAAGCACAGGCAAGCATTCCCTTCACTTGATATTACAAAACTTAAAGTTATATTTAAAAACTACAATTTCCTGCATACTGCTTACAAATCTGGAAAGCTACTCTAGAGAAATGTACTAAAGTTTCTAAACTTATGACAAATATAGCTGATTAACAAACTGATCACTGAGCAGAAAAGTTCTGTTGATTAAACTTCTAAACAAATCATCATAAGTCTTTCTTCTAATGGCTTTCAAGATCCTGCTTTCTTCCAATATATTGCCAAGATTTTTCTAAGATATTTAAACCACAATTTTTCTCATTTTCTTATACAAAAGAGGTACCTCATCCTTTCCCTTCTAGATAGTATCTTCGGATAGTTCTCTCGAATGCTTGTCTAGCAAAATAAATTTATGGTTTTGCTACACTGTAAGGTCTGGAGAAGAGATGGGAAGGGACACATCCACCTTTGAAAAATATGATCTTAAATTCTCCAGGTCACATCACAGGAATGTGAGAAATCATGTTTAGCACTCTACACAGTAGCAATAAAACCTCACTACATACAAGACTAGAAAGGATTCTCTTGCAAAGCTGAGCCATCTAGTATCTTAGAACAGTGAAGAAAAAACCCCACTATTCTAATTAAAATGCATCATCAGAACACCAGATCATTGATGACATCTTGTTCCAAAAACATTTTTTCAAACTGCTTTAACAAACTTGGAGAGCTAGATTATCCTCACACTTACTTGTATTTCAGCTAATTATGATAAGCATTATCTTCAAAGACTTGTCTGAACATGCTACATTTATATGCACATTCCCTGTGCTAGGGTAAGTTCTGAAATAATTAAGATTCTACTAATTGAATCACAAATTATTTTAGCCATTAACTGTTTGTCTCCAATGTGTATTAGCTTATCAAAGAAAACAAAAACTACATTCTATTTTTGGTAACTAAACTAACTAAAGGCACCTAAGAAATACCCTCTGCAAAAGAACAGATGGTAGAGGTGTGGTATACCATTTTTAATTTAATAGCAATAGAGCTGTTCAGATTCCTATAAGCTTGTCAAAACTAAATTAACCTGACCACGTCACACAGCTAAGACAAGATTAACAACATCGCAAACTTGATTCGTAACCTTTTTTATGCAACTGAATTGAAGTGCAGTGCACCAACAAGGTTTCAATCTTGATGACCTCGAGGAGTCAAGCTTTCCTAAGTTCAATGTTCAATACCATAAGGATAAAATGGAGTATTAAGAACAGATCACACAAAGTCAGTCTCACCAATTCCTCCAGCCTCAGCAGAGTACCATTATCCTGGGCTGTATAAAGGAATGGTCTGGATGAGCTTTCATAACCAACTATTCTTACACAAAGTTCACCAGATGAGTTTTCAGGCCAAAATGGAAGGCACTGTAAAACAAGAAATATGCATGACTTTAACAGTTCATATATGTTGAAAATACTAAGTCAGAAGTAAAACAGTCCTGTGTGACTAAAACGATTTCAAATGTCTTAGTTCTCACCCCAGTATCTACTGATGAATGTCTCATCTACATTTACTAGATTATCTAAACTGAAGGACTTGATTAATTTACCAACATATGCAACCTCTACTGTTCAAGTTGCCCCGAGATGTGAAGCATCCATGTCATGCCATCAGGTGTGACAGAGCTTCTATAAGAAAACTGCTTTTTCTTCAAGTGATAGCTAGAGACCAGTTGTTTGTCAACAAAAACATCCAAAGGAAAATAAACTGAAACATTACCTCTGAAGCTGAGATATAATTCCATTTATTAGTTGGAAAAGAGCCATTAGGACCAATTTCTCCAACTTCTAGTTCCAGAGAAGATTTGTTTGCTATTGTGTAGAATGGAGTGAAGGTAACTATCCTGGTAAGGTTAAAACTGCTCATTTTGATGCTAACTCCAACCTGTTGAAAAAGGACAATTTCAGCAAACAATCAACAACGAGCTTAAGAGAAAAGTCGGGATGGAAATAAAGAAAAGCCAACATTACTGTAATTACAAAGGCTAGCCCACTACACTCCTGTTCTGAACATCTGTAATAAAAGAACCAGATGGCATGCTGTAAAATCAGCAAACGAGGCAAAACAATTAACACAATGGTAAAGAAACAGTTTTAGCTGTAGCATTTTGTAGCTGTAGCATTTGTGGGGAAAACCCAAAAGGAATCCCACTACAGTAAATCAAGACAACCTAAAATGACCTTATCATCAGATATCAGTTAATGGGTATATGGAAACACAACTCCCCACATATCTGCATATTGTTATAAACTGTATTCTTTACTCTGCCTAGTTGTGGAAACGTAGCCTTAGGCAAGGCTGCTGAGGGAAGATCTAAGCACTTGCCAACAATTATGAATTTCGAATACGAACTCTTATCTCTGCTATGCAAGTTCACCATTGTATTTTCAAACAGCCCAGTGCTCCGCATTTGTTACATAAACCACATGTATGAATTACACTGAAAGTTGGTTGGAAGTTTTGGTTTTCTGTTGGAAACTACTTGTTGCCAGGTGCAGACCTGAATAGCTGGGGCATAAAAATTATTACCGTAGATGTTAAGTATTTTCATGATTTATAAGTAGCATAAGTCATGAAACAAAGGCCTTAAGAAGAAAAAGAAGTCAAGCCAAAAGAACCCTAAGAGAACTCCACAAAACACAGAAACCCATCTTACCAGATAGTCCATGTTGTTAGCTGAACACTTGACACATCCATAGCTTCCTACAGTATCAAGGGAAAAGCTACTGGACCAAGTGCTAGTTGAAATACATAACTGGATCTACAAAAAAGAACATGGAAAGTACTTAATAGATCAATTTTTATTTTATAGTTCATGACTTACGGAGTGCAATTATATCACACATAGCAGTATGAAGACAGCACTTCAGTGCTTTTAAAACCTTCTATAAGTTAAGATAAGCTTAAGCATGTAGTCTCACTCTTCATATTCTGATTTATTAGTCTATGCCAGAGCTCTGAGAAAGATGTTGCAGAAGCAAAATAGAGGAGTCCTCAACGACTCATCTTCCTGACAGCACACACACAAATGGGAAAAAAAAATGCTACAATTTTGTGGTGCTTCACAAACCTGAAGAGAGGGGAGGAAATAATCAAAAGAACATCTTGTCAAAACCATTTTTTCAACTATTGTTGGGTGAAAAAAAGAGACGTTTAAAAGAAAAGAAGGGCCATTTCTGAAAAAATCCTCTACTACAGTACTACTCATTTAACCATGCAAATATCACATCAAAACAAAGAAATATGTTTAACATAGAACAAAATATTTACATTGTGCATTTTAAATGTCAAAGTACCTAGCTGAGTAAAACACAAGCCTGTGATTCCTCTTTATTTGATGGAAAATGCCTCCACAGAATGATTCAGAGCAGCTTTCCTTTTGACTGTAAAGGGCATCTTTACTCTTAATTCATATACCTACATTAAATTCCTCTCCCAAGAAAACAGTTTTCTGGTTGGGTACTCACCGAGTTTTCAGGACCTAACTGCTCTATACTACCAGCCAGCTTCTGGTCAGGATGAAAATTCAGCAACGGGATGCAGTGCAAGGCATGGAAAATGTTGCAATAGACTTTTTGTCTACTCGCCTTCCCTTCTACACAGTCCCAGAAGTATAATTAAGAAGAAGAAAGCAGCAGCCAAATGAAAGCCTACAGATTTAAATACTATTAAAAAAAATCCTTAGACAAAATATGTGTTTGTGTGTTTTTTCCCCCTTGGAGCAGGATTTTAAAACACCAGCACCACAACCACCACTTAAAAGAAGCATACCTTATTTTTACCAAAAATATTTTTCTTTTTAAAGGAGAACAAAACAATATCTCTGTAGTCTGCTGGATGCTTCACATGAGTGTCTTCAGCTTGATACTGGAGAACACGGGAAGTCTTGTTGATTATCCAATAAGGACTGAACACAGACAAGATCATACGACTTCCGATTCGCCTAGTATGTATGTAAATATCCACTGTCATCGTTGCTGCAGAATGACATGTGAAACACACAGAAAAAAATTCAGGCATCCCATCACGAATTTTAAGATGCCCACTCCAGTCTTTGCCTTGATATTTTATCAACACAAGCTCCATTATTTCTCCATCGATTCTTGAATGAAAAACATCTGAAGCACTCCCTTCCGTCAATTCACGGGCTTCTGCTGTTCCCTGTAGTAAAATTAAAAGGGCCGTATTAAGTTTTTAATATATAAAATTTAGGTATTCAAAAAACAGTGCTTTTTTCTCCTATTGCAGAATGCACATGTTTCAGGTATCTCAGGTACCATAAGTCCCAATCTCCAATCACTTTCATTTGCGCCTGATCCTATAAACAATTTGAGATCAATTGCACTTTTCTTGCAGGAGAGTAAAGACTGCTTAATTCTGGATGTCAAGAAGGCAAACTAATTCCAATGCATCCCCTGTCTCTGTTCCCTCCCTCCTCCATAATTTCCAATGGGTTTTGGCAGCGAGTTCTTATTTGTATACTTACCATACTGGGTGCAACACTGAATTGGACTGTGCTGCAGATGCACAGCCAACAGTTTTCACATTAAAGAAGACCCAAGGCAGAAAGCCGGCAGCTGTGCCATCCCCTTTAGTAGCACAGCTTTGCTCAGGCAGTAGCATCCCACAGCAATAGCATTCCTGAGAAACAGTGTATTTTACCGTATTGAACAGTGAGTGGCCAGCCTTGATTAGTCGAGGGATGTGAAGACAATCTACAGGTACAGCGACTTCAGAATAGATTGGAATTACTACTTTCTAAGGCCTCAGTCAAGGCAACAGCCCTCTGTTCTACCTTCTCAGCAGAAACTCAGAGTGATCCTGAGTACTGAAGTACAGTGAAGGTAAGGAAAAATGGAAATAGTGCCATTAGGATGTTGCATACAAGTGAAAGAAAGATCTAAATGAATGTCACAGCCAGTTATGCAAGTAGGACAAACCAGAACAAACTAAGATGATACTTCTAAATCCTCACACTTTTTCTATTTACTCAAAATTAGTCAGCTTTCATGAAGAAATACTAGACACTGAAAATACTGAAAAAAGAGGAAAAAAGTCTGCATAGTGTCCTGCAAAGAAATCTTCCAATTTGTGCAAGGGAGACCTCACAACGTCCTCAGTAAAGAATCAGTGTCAGAATGGAGAGAAGTTGTGTTTTCTACATAGAAGAAAAGCTCCAGAAATTTCAGATGCTTTTTCTTAAGTGTCTCCCTGTGGAACAAATGATACCTTGCAGAACACAAACAGGATTTCAGAAAAAAGTAAAAGAGAAAGACCAATCCTCTACAGGATTCATATTTAAGAAGCAAGGCAGAACTGGCCAGGTTCATCCAAATTAAAACAACAGAATCAATCCATCACCTGACTCATTTACAATAGGAAATACAAAAACCAACATTCAGTATCTTCCACACTACATTCACCTCCACTTCTAAGTACAGTCTTTCTTAAAATCAAGTAAAGGCTTTACAAATAAAACCATAAAATAACATACCTCAAGTAAATATCTCAAGGAGTATGGTAAAAGATTCCTCACAGTCAGTGTAGGGTGAAAGTGGATAATGTAGGCAGGATCCCACTCCTTTGCATAAGGTGAAATAAAATTTAGTTCATCAGGTACAGCTGTTGAGCTGATTATTAGAGGTAAGAAGTTTGTCTCGACAGCTGGGCACTGTAGCAAGCACTTTACTTCATTGCTCCTGTGTAGCTCTTCCCTCCAGGCAATGTAAGTTGTGGACTCTTTAAACTGACCCTCGAACATTCCTGTTGGTCGAACATATAGAGGACACCTATGGGAAGAAGACAGGTAATGGTACACAATAGCTCTCCACGGACAGCCAGCCTCATCCATTTTAAAGTAATTGCAAACATTCCAAAGGGCTACCTAATAAAGGTAGCATTTTGGTTTTTTAGTCCAGTCAGGAAAAGTTCCAAGTGCAGATTTAAGCTTCCACACTAATGCTGCATTTGCGCATCAGCCTCACACAGATTAGCCCCACACGACAGAAGCAGCCTACCTGTAGGAATGTAAAGGAACATGAAATTCCTCTTCTGGCTTGGATATGCCAATTGGCTCCAGAGACTTGGACTCTCTAACCAGTTTATAGATTATAAATGGGATAGAAAAATGGTTCTTGATCTAGGATTAAAATGCATAATTTTCATTACACTTCTATGGTACAAATTTCTGAAGGAAAAATTATCAATACCAACAAGGGAAAAAAAGCCCATTAGTAGATTTAATTAAACTCCTCTGAAAAACAGACTTCTGTGTGTCTTAGTAAGAAATACAATTCTAAGGATAACAATATGCAAGCATATGGAAAACTATGCTACTTTTATATTCCATTAATTGAAAAACATGCTTAAAATACCAAGTCACGTAAAAAGTACATATTCCAACCTCAGCATTGAGGATATGAGAAAGCCTAAAGTTAAAAGTAAAAACAAGACTTGCCATTTAACAGGAATACACACACAACAGAATACAGATTAACACTCATGTAACAGAGTAAAAATCTTAATAATTTGTGTTAAGTATTATCTCAAAAAAATGCAGTAAGGAAGAAAAGCAAAGTCACTCAGAGAAAAGCACTTCTTTCAGGCTTTTGTTTTGTTTGGTTGTTTTTTTTACCTGCAGAGGAGATCGTAGAGTAATAACCTTATTTCCTTCTGTAGCATCTATCTGTACAACAACCGAGTCTGAACTATCATCAAGAAGGTTTCTTATGGTGTACAGGCGTCGACCTGGTTTGGCTATGGGAACGTTTACCACTTCTTTATATCCTTGAAGTTCTAATTCGTAAAAATATACAAAAGTCTTAATTAGGCAAAACAAATCACATCACCATTTTCTATTTGAACAATACTTCAGCTTCTCTAAACTCAGCAACAACCAAGATCAAAGCACTCTCTTGCAAAAGCACCTTGAAATGTTATTTGAGCACCTCTGAAGGAAAGCTTTAAGATCAGAATACTCTTGAAGACTGTAACTTTAGAATAGGATTTATACATGGCACAATAAATACACCAAAGATATTTGTTGGGTGAATTAACAAAATGCAACACAAAACATGACCTTTGTATCACAGCTGAGTATCTTCACATGGGATGGGATGGAAAGGTAAAAACCAGAAGATAATGTATTAGTAGATATTATATCCTATTTTCCTAGGACTATTTTCTGGCAAAGCGCAAGACACAGAAAAATCATAAATGCTCTCAAGTAACTGAGTAACTACAGAATGCCAAATGATAGTAGGGATATGAGAAATGAAGATCCTGCTTAACAGGAGTTGGAACACACAGGCTGATGTCCTAGGGGACTGTAAGATGGACTATCAATAAATCCATCAGAATGCCTTCCATTTCTTCCAAAGGGGAAGAAAAAAGCTTGTACTTCTCACTCCCTGAAAAACTAGACAGAAGGAAGTTTACATCTTTTTTAAGAATTCCAGTAACTGGCTTAGTTTATTTTCATTACCATCAGTATTCAAAAGTAGTTTCAACACAATGTACTTCACCTGAATTTTGATCACATTGAATTTAACCACGTTCACTCCCCCATGTTCCCATTCTCAACATGTCATAATGCACAATATTCCCTTGCGTAATACCTAAATTTAAAGCGAAGACGGTGCTTTCTTGTCGGTGCAATGCAGACAACTTTCCTCTTTGAGGTGTTTCAAAAATAGAATATTCCAGTTCCATGCTCTGACCACTATCTAGATTGTTCACTTTTTCTTTTTCAACTGAACCAACTATCCGGAAATTGGAGCTAGGAACCACTTTGAGAGGAACACCTAGGGCATTTTTCACTATGAAAGGTGCTGTCTCTTTAAAGGAATAGTCAAACGTGGATGCGGTCCCTTCTGAAAATGCCTGTAATTAACAACATATATAATACATTATACATAAATAGCCACAATAACATATATAAATAAAGGCTTTAAAAGACAGTTCCCAGCAACTACCAGCTTGAAGAAAAAAGGAAAAAAAGTATATAGCAATACCTGTGATTTGTATAGTAGTATTGCAGGGAAGTAAATGTTAATTCCAGAAAATTTAATTATTATTCTGTGATTTGCAGCAGAAGTTGATGCTTCAATTAGCATTCATGCTGCTCACATGGAATTTTTTTTACAGAAGTTTGGTTGTAAGAGAAAAGTCAGATTTGGGACATAGAAGTCCCAAGCACATTCACCATGTACATATTTCATATTCAACCACAACTTATGCTTACAAACTTTTGTTTGATTATACAGAAGCTACGGTAACTGACTGCCCATACAGACTTACGGTATAAGCAAGTACTGATGTAGAGAATTATTGCTCATTTAGAATTAAAAAATAAAAAGGAATAAGTCACATTCTGTAAAAACAAATTGATTTAGTAACTAAAATTTCTTCCCCCCATAAAAAGGGGTGAAAAAAAGCCTAGGACATTCATAAACACACCAACTATCTCAAGAAAGATAGGGAAAAATATTTTTAACACACTGGACATTCTATTTATTCAGTTTGAAGCCCAATCTTAAAACACACACTTGTCATAGTATTCTACTAAGGAGGAAAGACAGAAAGGAAGTAATTTTCTCTTTTAATATGTCAGACAAAGGATTGTAGAAAACGGTTGTGTTTATTGGAGGGTTTTATTTTCATTAAGCCTGCTTGGAAGGCTTTTCCTGAAGCCCTGCATAAGCACATTTTTTCTTCTAACACAGAAATGTCTTATTTCAAAAGCCTGCACCAGCTTTTTATTAAACTTAAAGGACTAGTCAGAGTAAAACTCCTCAGCTCTGCTAGGTAGCATTTGGCTTGCAACTGGCAGCACAGAGAGTTCTTTAAAAAAGTAAAATCAGAACTTCCTACAGAACTGCGTAATTGGTCACCTTCTGCCTGTTAGGATTACCTTGGCTAAATTACTGAAAACAGCAAGACAACATTTGGATATTGTTATATTCATTGTATCCTTCGAAGAGATGTTAACTGCAGTTTGTGGCTCAGGAAGAACAATGAAATCATCCCCAGGCATCAAACTTCTCTCTTGGACAGGGTTAGTCTTCATCTAAAACAAAAATGTCATTAAGCAGTTATGAACAAATAGGTTACTTTCTCCTGTGTTACAGCAGGAAAAAACTTGACCTACACTCAACAATTTCACAAAGCAAAGGAAAACCTACTTCATCTTGTAAATTTCAGACACCTTACACACAAACACAGAAATTTTATATCAACAATGAAAACAAGTTAATTTCCTTCGTCTCTGCATGTGCAGTTACACACTACATTTTGCCTGTGCAAGGGATAATTGACATTATTCAGAAAAAATTTCAGATGTCTAAAGACTGCTGTTTTTTCATGTGAAATCGCTCCCTCAAAAGCAACAGCATTCAGAAGGTCAGTGTTCTGTCACACAAAACTTCTAAGAAATAGCCAACTATCCAAACTATTTCACATAGTTTTAAGTATATTTACATACTTCCAGCTTTAAACTCCATTGCTTCCTTCCTCCTTCAATTCGTTCAATAAGTGGCTCCCACACTGCATAGGTTTCATTGTAATAATGAATCTAAAGAAAGAATCAAAATTAAATAAGGCATCTAAAAATAAAGGACTGAGGTCCTTCCAATAGCATTTAGTAGAAAAAAAAATAAATAAGAAAACAAACTTAATTTCACTTTTTGGAGGTCTAGCATTAATTTTTAATAGCTTCAAAAACTAATACACAGAAGTGTAATATATCATACATCTTTCCTAAGTAACAACATTTTTGAAGAACTGACTATCTGGTTTGCTTTTAGAGCAGCCAGACGGCCTGGTAACTCCACACCTTTTTGACACCTTCACTTAATATAATGCAGTCTCTATCCTCTCCTACACTGTTTGAAAGAATGACTTTGAGATCAAAAACCTCAGTGTCTCAAGAACTTCATTGTATTATGAAATAACAATTAGTTCTGAGCAAACTTTTGTCTGAATCTGGTTGACCAGAATAACTCATCTAACTCATAGACTACACCAAGTTCTTACTTCCCTTCAGCCAGTGCAAATCTGAACAAAAGTTGTGGATCAAGTAGCTCTGGACGCTCCCTTTCAGCTATTTTCCTCATCCCTCCCCACTTCTGGAGCCACAGGGCCTTCCCTGAGTTGTACATGATCAGGCATATATCTTCCATACTCTATTAGGATGTGCACATGCAGCAGTGAAAGAAGCCCACTTGTGGATCCGGTACAGAACAGAGTACGAGGCACCTTTGCTGAACTGACAAAATGTAACTGAGATGTAGTTAAGCTATTGCACAGAGCAACGGCACGTCCGCTTGTATGAAACTGTAACGTGCTGCCTCCCTAAGAGACTTATACCATCTTGGAATTTACCATATCTTGGGGAAAAGAGTCGCAATAGGTGGCAAACCAAATATGGTGTCATTATAATCTAAGATGCAGAGAAGATTTTGAGAAAACAGTGTAACTTCTATCTTACCAATAAACACAATGTTAGGGAAACAAAAAAAGGTGGGCAATACAAGTTGAAAACAAATATTCAACTAAGCCAAGCTCGTTGTTCATACAGCAAAAAGTGAACATGCAAAAATAATAGAGAAACAGAGAGGACTAGATTATTCCACAGTAGCAATTGCCATTAAAGGCTACTATTGATTGCAAAGCATTTGTAAAAAAACACTTTCTGCTCCATACTTGCCTGACTACTAAAGAACCCCTAAGAGCATGACAATTAAAACCTATTATTAATTTAACACATAGAAAGTGTACTAAAAAGTTACTTGAACATTATGAAATGTGCAGAAGTATTTTAAACTGCTAACAATTTGATTTTACATACCTCTAGTGACATATCAGCAGTGATCTCCGTCAGCGAGGACCAGTTTTTAAGGACACCTGCAAACACAGATTCTACTAACAATAAAGGGATGGTACGATGTCCCAGACCACCTTCCAAGGTGATCTGAACTGATTTCACTACTATGTCAAATTTCTCCTGTTTCAGAACATGTTCACGGTCCTTAAAACTTTCTGTTGCTTCTGTGGCTACATCAACACCAAGAAACCAAGCATTGCACTGATCAATAGGCTTCACTTGCCACAAATTCTCAGGAACTT
Source organism: Tringa tobata (assembly GCA_033628505.1). Classification (NCBI taxonomy): domain Eukaryota; kingdom Metazoa; phylum Chordata; class Aves; order Charadriiformes; family Scolopacidae; genus Tringa; species Tringa tobata. The sequence continues at coordinate 3,291,935 of JAHREE010000136.1, forward strand.
CAGTTGGTCCTCTGGAATCCTCCTCAGTTGTTTTGGGTTTTATGGCAGCCATAATGGTCACCACAGTATTCAGAATTATTGGTGAGATCTTGAACAAATAAAAAAACCAAAAAATACTTTTAAAACTCATTAACATACAAAATATATGATAAATGGAAATGGCAAATGATTCTTGGCTTCCTTGTACAGGTACACAGCATTAAAGACCCTTAATAAGAAATGCAACTTAAATTCTAAGATAGAGAAACAGAATCCATTCACAGAGTTCCTCTTATTTTCCTTTTCTACAAAGTTCCCCAGTTCCTCCCACACAATCCCACAGGCTCCAGAACAAAATTCTCAGATTGGAATTTTTCTTTTACCAATACATGGTACTCCCATAACAGCAGTCAATATCAACATTTTCCCCTACTATATTGTAAAACATGAATTTATTTTTAAGATCTTCGAGGCGTTCAAAAAAGCATGTTTGCAGAGTTCTGTACAGCACCATTTCAATTAGCAGTACAGCACATCTGTCAAAAGCTTTATGCTTTAGGAGCAATGTACTACTGCTTGCAGTTTGATGTTTCACCACTAACACCTTTTGAGATCACAAACGCAAATTTGTGAACTTTTTATAGGAGAATGAACAAATATCATTCAGAAAGACCTTTACTATAGACACAAATATTAATTTACCTATTAAGAACAAAGTATTTCACATTGTATATCATTCTAGAAATCAAGTTAACAGCCTTAAATTCACACACAGTTGTGTGTGTGCTCCTGCTTATAAGTCTCTCTGAGGAGAAAAACAGCAGTGGTGGTGGCAGGGGGAAGGGTTGTTTCATAAATGTGGAAAAAATTTGTAGGAGGAATCCTGGTATCTTAAATTAATCTTTTTTTTGCCAAGCAATTGTCCAAACAGGGAACAAGAAATGATTTTTTCCAACACCAGCAGCTCTAAAAAAGATAAACACCTATTTTGGGGATTAAACTGACAGGGAAAACCAAAGTTTTAAATAGTAATATCTAACTAAAACAAAATAAAACAAGCTAGACGTTTAGAAACACACCTGGTCTTCCCAAGATCTTACCTTGATAATGACTTCTTCTATTGTTACTACCACAGTTTGTAACCCTGAGACATGCACCATATTTTCCATAACTAACGAACACGGCCGTAACACCTGAGTGAAAAAATGTAATTTGATTATTAAGCTAACTCCTGGAATCTAAACTTTCCAAATTGTATTGTATTTTTTAATCTAATGTTTCAGAGTAACAGCATTCTTTCCATTGCATTACTGTGCTTCATGCCAGTATCCAAATTTGCACAAGATCAATTTTGTACTGGAAGGTTAAAGTTAGTGAAAGAAAAGCTTTTGACACAAGGCTTAAAAAACAGACGTAAAAAAACCCTCCAACATACAGACAGAGTAATGGTATCGTCAAAAAAAACCTGAATCCTTAATAAAACTAAATGCATAAGGCAAGATACCACGTGCGAGATGAACCACCCAGGCCACCTTTGCGGTTCCAGGCTCCCTTCCAGGAACAAGTAGATGAAGTTCCAGAGAAGATGCTGATCAGCACCCTCTACTGCAACGAGTAAACTGACAGGCAGTAAGCAAAGTTGCAGACACGACTCTTAGTCTCTACAACTCTACACACAATTACTTGACTAAGAAACTTTGAATTTACAAATGCACTACACAGGTTTTAGACAGAGTCTTGCACCTACCAATAGTTCTCATTACTTTTTTCATTATGAAAAGCAAGGTTTCTTACCGTAGTAACACTCTTATCTTGTTTTTCTTTGAGAAAGGCACAGGCCAACACTTTGAAACCCTTCACTTGAGCAGTCATCCTTTGTGCAAGCTTTCCAGATGTCAGAGAGAAGTCACATTGGAAGGAAACTTTTAAGGCAGGGGCATCAGCATTGGTCAAATTAGCAACAAATACAATTTCTGGATCCATGATCACAGCTTTTACTGTCATATTTGGCCGTACAGACATTTCTGTGAAAATAATATAAAAAAGGTTTGAAGGCATTATGTACATAATATCCAAACCATGCATAAAAATTACTATGTAATTTTAGAGACACAAATTTAACAAATAATGTCTCAGTGTTCACAGGAATACTTTGCTGAAACTGAATATGACACAGTGTCCAGAAATCAGCAGCAAACTGGTCAGAAGTTTTATTTTGAAGAAACTGTTTCAGTAGTGTAAAAAGAAAGCATTAAATCTATACACTATAGTGAACCTAAGCACTGTCTCTACAAAGCCAAGTTGGAAATAGTTACTTTAGCATTGAGCCAGAAGATAACTAACTTCTTAAGAGTTAAAATTTTCTAATTGAACTCAAATTAGCAAAATACAATTTCTTGTCGGAATACTCAGTTTCCAATCAGATGGAGAGAATCATACTGTATTTATATCATTTAAAAGCAAGACCTAGTGATGGATCAAGTCGCTTTGATTCTCAGTGACAGGGTGGCGTGTCACCCTTCTGCACACTAGGATTCATAACACGGGTTACTCATGCCTAACACTTGATGGAAATCCTAGAATATCACACCCATGCGATGGAACAGGTGCCAGTTGAGGCTCGGTGTATTACAGGAAAAGCAAAGCAAGCCAGGCATCATGGCTTGCAGCCAGCCACACATCTGGGTAGGCCTGAGCAACCCCGCAAATGTAATTTTTCTGGAGTGTGTACCATCCCTTCCCCATCCCAGGACTTGTGCATACTACAAGGGAAGAGGAAAGGAAGTCAACTGCTGGCATCACTGGGGCATTTCATAAAGCCGAAGGCTCACTCCTAGCACTCTGCCAAGTCTCCCAAAAGGAAGGGAGGGCTGTTGGGAGCCAGCTGGACAACACAACCCACAGATTAGGTCTGACTTCAACTCAGGCAAGCCTAGCAATCGCTTAACAACCACCAAAAAAAAAAAAAAAACCCCACACCAAAAAAACCCCCTCAGAAGTGGTGTTTTTCTTGCCCTTGTTTCATCATGCTTTACCTTCAGTCTTCAACCAAAACCAGGAAAGCTGTCCATCAAAAACTTAGTTTTCCATACCTGAACTGAAATAATAACCTACAGTTTAAAAACGCACAACTTGGGGAAAAAAGGGTAAAACGTTTTTCGCCAGCCACCTTGAAAGAGTAAGTTGTTCTTTTATCCACATGTTGCTTTTTACCCTAAGGATGCTTCCTTTGCAATATTACATGGGTAAAGATCCTGTTTAGCATGACTGATTTTCAATATTTAGTTCTGCTGAAGAGCACAACTCCACTCCTTAACACAGCAGTTCTAGAACTACTACTGCTTACAACAGTGTATGGTATCAGTCACCAATTTACACACTGTGAAGACTAAACTCATTTCTTAAGTCGGATAGCAAGGCAGCATCTTGAAAACTTTTGGATGATTTATTTTCAGTATGAACTATGTAAAGGAAGGGAGTTGGGGTGGAAATCAGTTTTACAGACCTGTTTCTGGCTTGGATTTTCCAGAAGAACCATGCTTTAATTGGAACTGTGCAGATCTTTCACTTGAGGATGTCGGCATTGAGTTAATGAAAAAATCTGCTACTGTCAACAAAAACTCCATACTGGCACATATGTACAGCTTGTCAAGAACAGCAACCACTTCAGTTCCATTTTTATCCTGCTTGTAGTTTATATCTATCATAGAACCGTCATTTGTGTCATCTTTCTTGTCTATCATTCTGGAAAACAAGTTTAATAAGGAACATTTCAAACATAACATCTAGATCCAGAAAAGCGAGGATGCATAAGCAGCACTATTTTTCCTCCCATGCCATTTATAGATAAGAATTACATCAAAAGCAATCAGTGTTTCCTCCAGAAATAACCAAAGAGTAATTTCAATTTAAAATTTGTGTGCTGCAATTCTGAAACTACGTATGCAGCCTGTAACAACCAGACTAAAGTTTCAGTGCATAGAACTCTAGCTGAGGTTGGTTGCTCTCTATTCAGCCGTTCTACACAGTTTGCTGTAGTACCCAAGACTCTCAGGTTTGGTTTTTTTTTCTTTTGGATAACATGGGAAATCAATACATAAAAGATGTAAACTTGCTTAACACTATTAAAATTGCATCATTCATTGTTTTTGTGCATAGTGTGACAGGCAACAACTGACAGCCCTATTAAGTTTGAGCAATGCCACATGAAGCAAAGTACAGAATAAGGACAGACTCTTCCTCACAAGCTGCGTGGAGTTTTTTTCATTTCTGATACACTCAAACCTACCTTGCAGTCACATTCTGAATTCCTTCTCTGAGATCATCCAGGGTACATGCCTTGAGTTTAACATTAATATCCATTGAGCCATCTGAAAGCATCTTCACTGATGATGCCATGAGATGCAGTCGGAGTTCACCAAGGCGTAATTTGTTACTATGCACCGAAATCAGAGACTTCTACATAATAAGAAATAGTAGGATGTTACCATAGAACAAAATCATAAGCACACTTCCCTTGCTGCTAGCCCCGTACATTTTGATCCATCAGTTGAAGTATCTGATTAGCCTATTGCTGTCATCAGTCCTCCAATCATACAAATTAGTTCAAGAAACTCACTGAGAAAAGAGAACTAACAAGTTTGGTTGTAAAAAAATTGTTTCTTCAACACATTTCTAATGGTTGTTCAGAATGCATGGCTGAAGGATACCCCATCTGAACCCTGAACCTCCTACCAGAGGATCCCTCCGCTTCCATCACACCAACTCATTTACAACCAGCACCTCAGCAGTAAGCAGAAAGGATAGCAAGAAGAAATTAAAATAAAATCACTACAGCATGTTTCTTCCCCGTGATACTCATTTCACAAGAACTTTTTTGAAATAATGCACCCCTCATACAAAAAGCACCACAACTTCCTGCATTATAGTTATTTTAAATGCAAAGCTACCACACGGTCACTATATACCAAGACCCCTAAAGCAAGCACCTTCACATGTGGACAAAGCGTATTGTCATAAAAACATGGCAACACTGCACATATTTCTCTTCTGTTTTCAGCACAGGAAGGATGTTCATTATTGCTCACACTCAGGGATACGTAAGAGGGAAGTATGGGTCAGGTACACCTTGGATCTGCTTACGAACTATACAGGCACCATGAACAGAACTACTATCAATTATGCTAGCAGTTCCTGCTTTTCAAGGTTCCATTCTTATTTTGACTACTTGGAATCAAGGCTTGAATGACCAAATCAAATGGTGGGTGGTTTTGGTTGGTCTGTATTATTTTTTTAAGTGTGATTTTTAGAAATGCACTTACGTCCTTCAGATTAAGGACATAATAAAACATCTGCCCATAAACCCTCTAAGTTGCAGAATAAATTGCATAAGCTCCTGTCCTGGTTTCAGCCAGGATAGAGTTAATTTTCCTTCTAGTGGCTGCTGTGCTTCAGATTTGATACGAAAGGAATGATAATACTGCATATTGGTTTAGCTGTTGCCAGGTGATGCTTGTATTAGACAAGGACTTTTTCATCTTCCCAAAAAAGCTGAGAGAGCACATAGACAGAACAAACTGGCCAACAGAATATTCCATACCATAGACATCAGACTCAGTATATAAATGGTGGTTGACTAGGGATCCATGGCTGCTGCTTGGGACAGGCTGGGCAACCAATCACCAAGTAGTGAGAGCAATTTCTGTTGTATTACTTTTACCATTATTATTATTATTATTGCTATTTTCCTTTTCCCTTATCGTTCTATTAAACTATCTTTATCTCAATCCATGAGTTACTATTTTTGTTGTTTGTTGTGTTTTGTTTTTTTCTACTTTCCCCTTCTTTTGTCCCTCTTCTCCCTATCAGTGGGGCAGGGGGCAGAAGTGATCGAGCTGCTCCATGGTCCTCGTTGCCGGCTGGAGTTACACTACGAGAGCTCCATAAGGCAGGCATTACAAAACCAACACAACTGACAAAACTCTTTGTTTTACTATCCTGAGTTCTGTCCATGTGAGAAGCCCAACTTCCCCATCCCATCTGTATGGTAAAAATCTTTGTCACAAACCTGATTCATATCACGATTGTAGAGAATTACTGAAAGTGACTCAAAATTAAAGTCAAATTTCAGAGCTGTATAACATTCTGCAGAAGACTCAACTGTAGAAACACTTTTTTCTCCAAGTGAAGGATGACCACCTGTCAGTGAAAAGAAAATAATTTTATATTTCTTTAGAACACTGTGCTTAGGGGTGGTTTTTTGGGTTTGGGGTTGGGTTTTTAATTTTTTTATTGTTTTTTAAATTAAGATCAGAAAGTCAAAAAAAGAGGAAAGTTCTAAATCAGGAAGACTACTCAGAACAATCTGCATTTTTATTTAATCAATGTCACTTTGTTCTATTCAATGCATACTAAAATTACCTTGCACAGAGCAGTTTAAGAACCTTAAAATAAGTTGTCATCAATTTACTGCAGTTCTTCATTCATTTTAATGAAGAACTACAGGAAATACCAACCAAGACTGGCCAAGCAGTTTGCACCAATCTTCCTTTGAGTTACAGTCTTACAGTGTAGCAATTCAGCTATTGGTTGAACAGTAATTTTTTGTCATTGAGAATGTTAAGTTTTGAACAAAAAAGATTTTGGCGAAGTGTTTGGTGAATATTTCATCCAGAGACATAGTGTGTTAATGTAAACAGTGTATTTGAATACTAATCATGTCCTTGGTTGTTATAATTGTGCATTAACGTTCTCGGGTAGTTGGTTTGGCTATTTTCTATTTCAAGCTACCTGCAAGTTATAAGAACCATTGATACAGACTGAAGAATACCACCCTGTAAAAGATGAATTACTTAAAACATACTACAAAAACTTTTGACCATCTACAGCTCACGCTCCACCATTTTTGGTATTTGCATACATTCTCATTTATAATTTCTCATGTACACAATACATATGTAAAAATGAAAAAGAATTTATTTACACACATCAAGGTGCTTTAGATAAATACTATGTTTGAATTTGCACATAGCCCTCTGCATAAACATACTCAGCTTTTAAATGAACGTACCCTCACAGAAATCAGATTCATTTGGAGCTTTCCCTTTTTTAAGTATCTGTGTATCTTCAATGCTCTCTTGCATAGTATTTGCCTGGGAAGAAGCCGCTCCAAGGTTTTCAAGTAAAATTTTCATGATAACAGTTAGATCATCTTCACTGAGTGCAATCTGTAAAGTGACAAACCCACCACTTCAGTTTCGGTGACAGGATTTCTTTCCAGCACAGAATCCTATCTTTATCAGTAGTATGCAAATACTGAGGAGAATAAACATGCTGCTTCTACCATAAACAAGCTGTCTAGTCAAACTGATTCTGGCCAAAACACTCTAAGTAATTTGCCCGTTTTTCCTAAAATATCATTTGTTACTTATTATGAATAGGAGTTACAACAAGAACTAACACTCCACATGATAAATACTTTCTAGTCTTGTAAAGGCTCTTCACCTGCTAAAAAGATGAGTAAATGATGACCGTAAGCACTTCTTAACAATTCAGTAATCCAGAAACATAATCGGATAGCATTAAAGCCAAGATATACATTGTATACACTAAAACAACTGTCATTCAGGCCTTTAAAGAGGTAAGGAACCTGAATCCAACTATAACATGATCATGGAAAAAACAAGTGGTAATAAGTTACAAAATGCAGTCACTTAGCCCATAATACACAGCGTTGGAATATTTTTTCTACATTTTTTTTTTAACTGGTACTCTTTCACTATCTTATTCCTCTATGCCTCGCCAGTGCAACATTTGGCCATAGCACAGATAGAGGATTGAAACAGTGCTCACAAACAACTAAAAGTCCCCCCGTTCATTGCTACCCACATAAATCCATATGCCTAATGTAGGAGAAGAGAAAGTAAAGCTTTCCTTCTGCAAAGGTATCAACCATAATTTTGAACTGTTGTATATTAGAGATCCATATCTCGCCTTTTAATGTCTAATAAATCTACTAAACACTCAAATAACCTGAATATTACAGATTAAGCAACTTAAAAAATCTTAAATCTATATTTTAAATGCTAACTCAACAGGTAACCTCAATGACTTTGGTGACTGTTGAATCAAAAGACAGCTCCATCAGACACCCAGAAAAATAAAAATAGGTTTTATTCCATTTGTATGCAGCTACAGAAGAACTATTCCTTATGCAATAACAAAACTCTAACAGATCTATGAACCAGACAGTCAACACGGAAGTCTTTTAACATTCCATAAAGAATACAAATTACAACAAGTTTAGAAGCTCCTTAACTAGGTTAAGTACTATTGTGAGAATATCTGTAACTTTTGATGTAGCTCTTATTTGCCAAGATATTACCTGCATTGGTTTTAGGTCTCCTTTGATACCAATTGTTGGGGTTTTATGATACCAAGTTGCTGCTAAATTTCTCTGGACCAGTAAAGTCAAACTCACAGGACGCAGAATTTCAGAATCTGGTTGAGAATCTGTGGATATAATGCACCTACAAAAGACAGTGGAAGCAGCAGAGGAAAAATATTTAGTAGCTGCAGAATCTCAAATAATGTCATACTAATCTAGCAGAATTATGGGCATACTTATTTTTAAATTGATAATAATACGTGCTTACATGCACTTATGCAGAAGTATGCACTTAGGATGAGCCCAATTACTGTCCTATTTTTCCTTTCTTTCCAAGAAGTTTTAGAAATTATGGACATGTGTCCCTATCTAAAAACACTCCTAAACTTATGTTAGGGCTTTTTTTTTGTTTGGTTTTAGTATGTTTTCATTGCTTATCATCTTTAAATAATAGAACGATACTGCATATGGAACACAGACTTGTTTTCTTTATGAACACTTTTCAACTCTGAGGAAAATTCCATGTATACCTTGATAATTTCAAATGAGTTAGCTGCACATCCATGTTGTCAATGACTGGAGGAAGAGAAGATTCATCTGAAGACACCAGCTTGAATTCATTCTGAACTCTGATTAAGCCAAGATCAGCTATCAAAGCATTATTTGAAGTTGAAGATTCAGGAACAACTATAACTGGAGCTTTCAAGTTGACATCCATTAAGAGGCGGAAGCTCTTTTTAGCAAAGTCTTTCATGCTGGAAGCAGCCATTTCTGCTGCCTGGACAGTGACTGCAGTCAAGGCTTCTTGTGCCGCTTGGAAATTGTTTAGGAAGTTCTAATGATAGGTAGTGAAAAACATAAAATTTTTATGAGAGCAAAAAGAAGCCAAGCAAAAAAGCCAAGCCCCAGGCAAAATGTACATTTTAGAAAAATAGTACAGCTGTGGCAGAAATATGAAACTTCTAATTCAACCATCCAAGTTTCAGAAGAGAAGTAGGTTAAAATTATGCACAAGCTAAGACATTGCTTACCTATTTAGTTTTTAAGATATTAAAGCTATCAACTCAATTCATTACTTTTTTTTTTTTGCCATCCTTATTTGTCACTCTTCTATAAAGCAGTGTAACTTAAGTGACTCTTTTTCAGCAAAATACTTCCATATGCTCGCACATCAGCTCACCACGAGGTACAGATCAAAGAGTTGATTACATTTTTTAAAAACTTTGTGTCAAGAAAAGAACTGAAGCTAATGTCTTACCAAGAGAGACATAAAGAATGTATGTAGGTAAATTATTTGGATGCAGCCCACTTTCAGAGACATTTTACCATCCACCCTTGACATATCAGTGTAGGCTTCCCCTGCGGTAGCTTCTGGATAAAGCGAGACGTGAAATCTGAACACTTCATCTCCCACTATGGAGACAGCCTAGAAGATTAAGTCCATGTAGTTAATATTCCCAGGCTGTAATACGTGAGAGAATTATTGCTTAAGTTATCAAACAAGAAATACTTCAATAAAAAGATTAGCTGCAACTTACCAGCAATACTTGGACACACATATGCTAGGCACAAAAGGAAATTGAATTACCTATTTTATGGTATTTCTCTTCTCACTTGGTTATCTATATTTAACCCACGCTACTCAGAATTAAACACATCAATGCAAACATGATTAAAAAGAATTAAAAATTGAATGGAAGCATGTTTTGCTTCCCTGAGATAAAGGAAGTTAACCCATGAAGTTTTGCTTAATATTTGATGCATATATCGTATGTAGCATTATACAACACAGCAAATAAACCACAGTGCTATCATTAAACAACTTAAAGACCTAGGTCTTTTTGTTTACAAACTACACAATACATCACCTTTTTGTGGATTGTTTTTGGATCAACGTTTGTAATCACAATGTCCTCAAGTCTGGAGAACACTTTAATCTTTTTAGTTTTCATAGCTACAGATGCATCCATTCCTGATTTGAGAGAAAAGGAAGAAGATAAAAAATGCACTTCAACAAATTGCTAAGTAAACACTTTTTTTTAAAAAGAAGCATTATTTATTACTGAATATTAAGACTAAGAATAGTTTGGAATCCAGCACTCTGTAACAACCAATGCTAAGTCCAAGTACACAAGACAAATTTGTCAACATGAATTGACTCTAAGGCTAGAGTAAGAGTTCCAAGCACTATGTAGGATCTGCCTATTACAAAAAGGATGCTTGTGTTATTTATAACATAGTGCCTTCGTTTATTTTAATTTTGCTCCACTTAGAAATTAATTCTTTTTCCAAGTCAAACATTTTCTTCCCTTGCAGACATTTTGGCTATTAAAATACCTAACCACAACCCTATCATCCAATCAAAATGTATTCAAACATATGTTACAGAAATATCTACAGTGCACTCTCTGGCCTTTCACAAGTGAATAAAATATTTCTTACTACAACCAACTAATTTAATATTTAAACTAAAACCCCTTACCTTGTATTCTAATGTCTGCAATGCTACAGGTCTGATCACATACTGTAATATTGAATGCATTTAGCTTTGCAGTGAGTTTTAATTCATAGGTATCATCATGGGCTGCATTACTAGGCACTGGATAGGAAACACAAGAGACGTACAAGAGCTTTATCATAAGTCATTTTTCTAAAAAAACCATTAGATTATTTGTTTTGTACATATATGAACTATTCAGAAAGCAACCGGCAGTTATTCCCTAAAACTTACTGCTAATTATTAAAGATGTGAAATAAGTTTTCTATTAACATAGTTTTCTTCTGGCACAAGAACAGTCACTGACTAACACAGGCAAACAGCAATCAAGATGTTGTTTCTTCTCATTAACATCTAGTTTTCATGCAACAGTATGCTGAATACAGTGTAGATTTCATTATCTGAAACACTATCTCACATGAGAAATGCTCCTTTCTGTACAGAATAGCAAGGCAAATTTAGGCATATCAGGTTAAAAAAAGTTTCTGCAGCAAAATTGAAGGTGCCTGTAGTACATTTAGGATTAGAAAACTTTGGGTTTCCCAAACAACACTACAAACATAAGAGCCAACCACACAGGATCTGATAAAATGTTCTTAAGGAGCTTCCATACAAAAACTCACACTATTTCAAGGTTACAGATACCAATTATTAAAATAAGCACAACACCCATTAGTTCAGAACTTCTCTTTGCTTCCCCGGGGCTCAAGAACATTTATTTTGAGTTCTGTAAAATCTTAAGATCCCTTCAGATTGGAAAGTAACAACGTTTTGCCACAAATGCTTTGGAAAGGTTTTGGTACTGTTCACTGCAACATCATTTATTTGCCTTTTATTATAAGGGTCAGATCACTGCCTGGGAAAAAGTTGTATCAAGTAAGGAGAATTTGTAAAATTAAACTACAGCAAAAATATCTGGCTTTTTTTAAATGATATTACTTTCTCCCCACATAGAGTTGTGCATGCCTTGCTTTTCCACCAAACAGACTGCAATGTTATCACCTGAAGTGGTATCCTTTGAAACCAAAGGTTAGGCACTGTTAAGCAAGAGTGCACAAAAGTATGGCCTTTCTAATACAGCATTACCTGGTCTAAGAGTACTTCCTTTTTCTTGTTCTTTTATTTGAGGCTTCTGGTCTGATGCTTTATCAGTACCAGGCAGACCACCTGATGGAACACTGAATGTGAGAAAACTCATGATGGAAAGCAAAGCCTCTGTGTGAAGTACTATATCCAAACATGAAAAGATGACCTAAAAGGAGGACAAGGAGACAAGGTAACATTGGTATTTCGAAGTAGTCCATTGCATAACAACTCGGAGCTACTGTCACGGATCTGAGAAAAAAGTGCCTTGCTCAATTTCATATGTATCTCACTCTTCTTTCTCCTCCAACTTAACACCACACAAGCTCCAGAACAGATGAGGGAGCTGCAGAAGGGGAGCTTAAAACAGCTGCAGAGGAACCGTGCCAATCTAAAAATTGATACTTTATGTGGTTATGCTTTTTCATTAAGCTCTCGTAGTAAGCTCTCTGCATTTTGTTGTGGACTATTGTGCACTATGGTTGATGTCTTCAGAACCACACATAGGAATATTTTAGCAGGTATGACACAACAAAACAAGATTAAAAACTTGTAATCAGAACAGGAAGTAAATGAGCATCAACCACTCAAGTCAGTATTACTTAGTGAAACCTAGCATCAGCTAGTCGACTTATCCAAGCATAAAGCAACTCTTGGAAAATGCTGGTTTTATTGCTACATTAAGGGATGTCAGCTTTCTTGACACTAAAGCAGTCCGGCCACTTCACATGTAGCTGTCGAGAAGCAAGTTCCACCCACACTACTACTTTAGAGGAAACGTTTTAAAAGCAAAATGACCTGCTTACTTCAGAAGTCACTGAAGGCATGAAAAACTACACAAATAGTTGCTTTTTGGAGAAGTAAAAAAAGGAATGGACACAAGACCTCTGAGAATGCTCATTTGACATTTCACCTCATATCTCAATTTCAGTCTTGCAAACCTTCAAGCACTGAAACACAAGGCCTTTGTTTCACACACTGCTAAGCGTTATCACTCCAGAAATAAAACACATCCTACAGGCCTCAGGCAGAAATATGTCCTTATAAATTTTAACTAGCTAAAAATGCACAGCTTCTAGTTAAAAAAAAAAATACATTAAATACTCCTGTAAAAATAGAAAGCAGTAAGCTTGAAAGAATGAAAGAATCAGGGGGTTGGGTTTTGGTTGTTCGTGTGTTCTCTTCCATAAGAAGAGAAAAAGTGGGCAACTAACAAGTTTACATCGCTGTTACTATTTGAGAAGCTTAAAAAAAATTAAATACATCCAATACTTACATTGATGTTTTGCTTGGTGCTGTTGTAAACAGTAACAAAATCTGGTCCATCAGCATCAGCCTAAAGGAAGAAAAAAAAAAAAAGAAGCCCAAGCACACAATCAATCTCTATTGAATTAATGAAATTCATTAACTGATTTTACTGAATTAATGGAATTTACCACACACACAAGGATTATTCCCATTGCAAAAGAAAACAAAGGAAAATGGTGAAGCCTGAAAAAACAAGTTCTCTAAATAAAGCACATGATCAAGGCAACCAGAATGGGGCACTCTGTACTCTGCTCAGTGACTTTTTATAGCACATATTTTCTGGAAGTTCAACTGGCCAGTTATAAAACTTTCTCTTCCTTGGGATCTATTTACACTTGATCAATTTATGTTTAGTACTTGAACAGAAAAAATTTGCTTGTTTCTCTCTATAAAAATTATGTCCTTATAGATAAGACTATGAGTAGCCCACTGGTTCTACAACCTATCAGATTCACAGAAACACAGAATGATATGGGGTTGGAAGGGACCTCAGGTGATCATCTAGTCCAACTGCTCCCAAGTATTTGTGCAGTGTTTGAAGGGCACTATTTTTTTTTAATAAAAGCTTAAAAACGCTAGCTACCAACACATCAGTCCTCAAATGCTAGTTTTGCCAGCTGTAGAGAGCCATCTGTCACTTCTAGAGGCAAAGACTATGTATTAAGTTTCACAAAGATACTAATCTGTATTTTTCACAGAGAAGAACACAGACAAACATTTGGCTTCCCCAGTGATTTCAGTAATTGTGTTGCCTTACAAAGCAAGCCCTATATGGAAGCAGTGGAGAGTGAAATGAAATGCTAAGTTGAAAAACAGGTATTTGGGAGAAAACCTAGGTAAGTTTAAGATACAAAGCCTACAGGTTTTAAAACAAGCAAAAAAAAAAAAGAAATCTAACACAGACTAAGTACGGAAGCCTTATTTTACTCCACATATAATCTTAGTTAAAAGGTATAGAAACCTTGATGTATTCCATTTTCAGAAGATGGTCATCTGTTTCACTTGAAGAATTAATAATGCAAAGAGGATCTCCTTTTGAGTCTGCAAGTAAAGAAATATAACTGTGAAGTAAACTTCTGCCCACAATCTTTATTCCACCTATGGAATGCCCCTAGGCTAATTCTCAACAATATACTAATTATATACTCTTCTTGCTGAAACAGTGAAGGTAAACGTCTTTTTTCACTGAGAAGCTGCAGATTACCTTTACCTTCTGAAAAGCTGTATTCACTTTTTAATTAAGCTCATCAAAATTAACGTATCTTGGTCTGGAAAGAGGATTAAAAATTGGGAAGTTATTTGCATTCCTGTTTTGCATTCCTATCTTTAGGTTTTTCTATTCAAAACCCTACTTTTCTACTTCGAATACATGGCTATTTCAGTTATTACTTCAGCATCCCTTTGAACTGTTACCTGACCAATCAAGGAAGCACACTGGATTTCCAGTGCTGGCAGAACTGGTCGGAAAGCACAGATTCAGAAGCTCATCAAAACACTGATTAGATAGACTACTTCTCAGGAATGACCATTCCTACTCAAAGCAGCCAACTAACTCAAATTAACTCAAGCTAATTCTAGCAACAGGAGAAAACACGGTATCAGGTAAAACAGATTAAAAACTGCTTCATTAAGTGAATTTGGGATGTAACCTCCTGCCCTTCTCCCCCCCCCCACTAATTATTATTGACTGAGCTATCCTCTTGCTAATTGCACATACTGTACTGACTGCACACCAGTTTTCTAGAAAACTTACCTTTTATTTCAATGCATCTCATAATAATTTTTTTCAGATATGCTGCTGCAGTCAATTCATTATTTCTAACTTTGGTTTCAATTCCAAGCTGTAGCACAGTTAGAATATGTAACGGCTGTCTCTCCTTCTGAACCTGTTTCATCAAGGTTATTACAACCTTGAATATAGAAAGGGAAATAAGTTCACAATTTCAGTAGAGCTTTCCAGATATTTTGGCAAGCAGTTATAATTGGGCATTATCTCCTCGGCTAAGTGGCATTAATCTAGACATTTTGCCTTTTTGCAATGAGAAACTACACCACCAGTTTTTCCCACCTTCCCTCTCTGTTCCTCTTGGCCAAGTAACCGATTACTTCTTAACTCCAACAACAAAAAAAAACCCTTCAAGTCTAATAGTGTGGCTAGAATTTCATTTTGTTGGCCTAGCAGTATGTCTTTACCTTGTCAAGGTATGCTTTATTTTTGTAGTCAGACACTACACAGTACTACATACAGAGTCTGAATACGGGAAAAACAGTTACCACAAACCATACTAGTCTGGAAGAAAGAGCAGTAGAGAACAGACAGTAACATGAATCAATCTTTGAATATCTGATGCTATGCAAATAATAATTAAGTACACAGAAATGTTTCAACATTACAATTCTTCGTGTATAGAAGATTTTAAGCACTGATTAGAATCTTGAAAATGAGAAAAAACTTGTGCTTCTAAATGTAGCTGAAAATTTAAGTAGAAGAGCTAGACATAGTTATTAATGAACAACGTCAATTTCAATGCAATTATTTCACAAGGCAGTTATCTCCAATCCATGGGAACTAAAAACAGTGCCTCAACCTAGCCATTTGCCACACAAGGAATTTAAAGAATTCAAGTCAGTCGGTACTTTGTCTGCATCATTATGCAGGATACTTATTTGTTAGTGTTCAAAGAGTATTTTATCATTAATCACCCAACATATGTAGTCCACAGACACCACGGCCGCTACCTTAGTAAAAATGTCCATGTAAAGCGTGTGTGAAACTGTATTAAACAAGACAGAATTGTTCATAGATACATAAGACAACATAGTGCACAACAGGCTAGCCTGCAATATGCGTCAGTCCTTCCATTAAAATAATTCTTCACAGCCAAAACAGCAAATCTGAGAGTTAGAATCTGCCAAAGATACTGGTGATACCAGTTGACAAACAGCACGTGGCTAACCAACATGTACCTCATCAGCAATTGCAGTTCTGCCAAACCTGAGAAAACCCAAAACCTGGAATGGTATCGACTTGCTATCTGTCTACACCTCAGATGTGGGACAAATATTTTTTAATGTCCTTTAAACTAAATTTGCCTATAAGATTTCATATCACTCACAGAATATGTTTCCCTGGTGGCTGGGGATAGGAGGAAGTTTCTAGTCTTTGAATGCAACTTTTACTCAGCAATAGAATAATTTTGGGGTTGAAGGTGGTTATTTTTCTGTCTAAAAAATGTGAACCCAGATTTTGTATTGGACAAAAACATAACAGAGAATTTGTGAAACAAAAATTACACACACAAAAAAACCCAATAAAAAAAATCTAACCAGTTAAAGTAACCTGCATATCTAAACCGTTTGGTCTGACTCCTGAAAAAAAGACCATTATGAGCACTCCACATTTAAGTATCAATTTCATGTGCATAAGTATCTTTGCTAATTGATTGATTGTGTGTTTCCCCAACACTTCACCTACAACCTAACCTTCAGACTTAGTACCTCTAAAGGAAAAATGCTAGTTCTAGCTTAACTATTTCAGCTGGTTTCTCACTAAGAGAATCATATGCAGCATTATCAAGGATTAAGGCTATGAGAATGCAGAACATCCCAAAGACCTCTAGTTTTCCCTGTTAGATGTATGGTGTATGTTAAATATTCTGTAAAGACAACCTCACATAATACAGACAAAATAAAACAGCTAAAGAAACAGCTGAAGAATCTGGTTTCTGGGGTTTTGTTTGTTTTCTTTCTATTGCTATGTACCATCTTCTTTAATCAGTTAAAATGGACTTTATAGCCCACTGCTTTTAAGAAACAGACTTGAGCATTGTATCCAGTAACAATAAATTTTACAGATGGATACATACCTCTTTAATTTCAAAATTAAGTAGCATATTGATTACATCTTCACTTAATGTTCCTTTTCTCTTTTCAGACAGCATTCCTTCTGGAACACTCTTATCCTGCGTCAAAAACAATTTCTCCATTTCTTTGGTTTTACCTGAAGCATTCAATAAATTGGTTAGTTTTTGAAATCGTCACCATTTGTTTAGCTTAAGAAACATATTAAATTATTTTACTTATTTAGATGGCTTATATTCACCTAAGATAAGCTAGCAACATTTCCACAAGCAGAGCCTTTAACTTCAGAGCATGCAAAGGAAATAGAAACATGTTCTGGCAACAAGACGACTCTGACATCTCAATACCTTGCTAGTTCCGTGACAATTTAGCTAACATGATTACCTGATTGTTTTCTAATGCTTCCACTTTTTTTTAAAGTATTAAAGTATGACTATTAAAGTATGAACTGTCATATTAAAGTATGAACTGTCGTTGCAAAGTTAAGAGTTTATCACTTACAAATCATACTCTCAGACCTAAGCTTGCTTTCCAGATAATAAAGGCTTTTCATTATTCCTGAAAGCTAACACACTTAATATTCATGACAAACAAATTCCATCTCTGACCTTCCTTTTGCAGTACTGATTTTGCATGAGTTTGTTGTTCTTCTGCTTCACCAAGGTTTTCTGTCAACACTTTGAGAAAGATACTCAAATCCTCTTGACTTAACACCACCTACAAAATTGCACATCACAGTTCTCAGAAAAAGCAAATTGTTCTTTAAACTTATCACTAACTAGTAAATGTTTCCTGGCAATAAGAGTGCTTATTTACAGGTATTTTGTCAGCGTAATCATCCCTTAAACATCACAATGACATTCTTTTAACTGCTTGTTGTTAAAGCATTAGGACATTAAAGAAGGTTATGACCTCTAAGCTGTATCAATATATACTGCAGCCTTTATTTAGCGTATCTATGCTTTTACTACTTTCCCCTAAATGACATACTGCTTCATGGTATTTTAATTCCAATTTCACCCAAGACGTACCTGTTATTTCCTTCCACAGTATATGAATTGCCATAAAAAACAACTATCTTAAGGTTATTCAAGGGAGACAGGAAGTTATGAAACTTCTACATTCACACAGGTAGGTTAAACCCTGTTGACATCCCTGAAACTCATTCAATGACTAAAAAAATCTGCAGTTTGTTGCACTGTTGTGTCCAGAAATAACATAAAGGTTAGTCTTACATTAAGTGTTATCACAAGCTTCTTGCCACCTTCTCACAAGACTTACGTTCATTTTATCCAGATATCCTGTGACCTCCAATACTGGCAATTTGTGAAACCAAGTTGCAGACAGATTTCGTTTCACAGAGAGGCTTAAATTAATAGGGTGAAGTATCTGAATGTCTGGATGTGACAAACCTGCTTCCATAGTGGTCCTTAAAACAAAGGGGTGGGGAACACAACACATGGAGGGGAAGTTAGAAGTAAAGTCATACGCTACACTTTCAAAGCAACATCGTAATGTCTCAAATGTAATATCTCCTTAAGCTTAAGTGTCTTCCTGAGCGAAATAGTATCTTGCTTTACTACTAATTTATTTGCTCCTAAGATAACAGGTTGGTATTTAAACACCAAATATTTGACAGTGTCACCAACTGTGGTTTCCAATGATTCATATTCTACAGATTATTAATATTCCGAATTAGCTAAGGCATTAGTAAAGTGCACTTTACCTAGACATTTTCAGCTTTGTCAGCTGCACATCCATTTTGTCAATGACTGGAGGGAGCGAACCGCCTTCTGGAGACACCAAACTAAACTGGTTCTGAACCTTAATCAAGCCAAGATCTATTACTATAGCATTGGGGGAAACTGAGGACTGAGGAATGACAATAACTGGTGCTTTCAAGTGAATGTCCATTGCAAGTCGAAAACTCCTTTGAGCCAGATCTTTTACACTGGTAGCAGCCTTTTCTGCAGCTTGGACTGTAGCAGCACTCAGTGCTTCTTTAGCTGTCTGAAAGTTGTTTAAGAAGGCCTAGAATAAGTGGTTGAAGAGAAAAGAGAAATGTCTGTAAACAGGTTTTTAAATCTAAATTACTCTCTCATTTTACAACATCAACCACAACCAGCATCAAACACCAACTATGCTGCCTACTGTGTAAAATTTTTCCTGGGGAAAGGTAAGAGGCTGTCTTCTGTCATGACCTCTAGTAGAGGGTTAAAAACATACTAACCAATACAATCCACTCATTTTAAACCCATCTCTAATTTTTCTTCCTTCATTAGCTACAAGATTCTATTACCTCATTAGCTTTTAGGGACAAATTATTTTTAAAGCCCCTTTATGCCCCCAGTGAATACTAATTCCTGCTAAAGCCAGCACTCAGTTACAGAAATCCCACTAGTGCTTTATTGAAAAAGCCAACATTAGGATAGTTGATGAAGGCACAAATATTTACAATGATTAATTTGCAATCCTCGTAGCATCTAATCTTGCAGACAGTTTTGCCTCTAATGTTAGCTCAGATAAGTTTGCAATGAACTCAGGTTTTTCCCAGGTGGAGAGTGCAACGAACCCCAGAAACCCCCAAAATACCTTAATTGCACTGATCTTTTCTCTATTTCCAA
This sequence comes from Tringa tobata, assembly GCA_033628505.1. Lineage (NCBI taxonomy): Eukaryota > Metazoa > Chordata > Aves > Charadriiformes > Scolopacidae > Tringa > Tringa tobata. The sequence continues at coordinate 3,311,673 of JAHREE010000136.1, forward strand.
AGCAGAGGGTGGGAAGTGACCCAGCTGCATTGTGTTAGTTTTTTGAAATTCAAGTCAGTTAAGCCTTAAAGTTTTTCAGTAGTACACATCAAAAATTAAGCCTATCCTTTCTCTTTCAGAAACTTAAGTCACCCCTTGTGCTGAGTATACAAACAAGGAAGGTTGATTTGAGAACACAGTAGAAACATAGGACAGAAAAAAAGACTTACCAGAAGAGACATGAGAAATTTGTGAAGGTACACTACTTGAATACAGCCTACTTTCAAAGATACGGTCCCATCCACTTTTGACATGTCAGTGTAGGCTTCTCCCTCTGTAGCATATGGATCTAATGTCAGATTGAAACTGAAAACTTCATCTCCTACTATAGACACAGCCTAGAAAGGGAGAAAGAGTACCACCAGCCATCAGCAGCTTCTAAAAAGGTACTTAACACAAAGAAGAACTAAATATATTGTCAGTCTATCGGATGCACAAGTAGACGCTATTTTTCTTCATCCATTCTTCTAATCTGAAAACTACACTATACCACGTATTTCATTTGAAAAGAGGTATTTGTGACAAGTAAAATTTTTTTTAAAAGCATGGAATAAGAATATGCATTACATTTCCCTTTTATACACACAAAACTAACCCAGATTCAAGTAAAACTTAAAATATTGTAGTTGAGTACTTTTTTATGAAGGGTCCTTGAATCAACATCTGTGACAACTATGTCTTTAAGTCGGGCGAAGAATACAGTGTGACTTGATTGAAGGAGAAGAGATGAGTCAAGACCTGCAAAGAGAGAAACAGTAGCATTGCATAACAGAAGCTAACACTCATTTTCAGGGTGGGAGACAGAGGACACCAGCAGGGGAGGTGAGAATAGTTGCAGAAGTTATACATTCCAACAAACAATTATTTTGTTAGTAGTTTTCTAAATTCAACAAAGATTTAAAATACCCACAAAAATACCTGAACATACTTGATTCTCTCTGTTTCCAAATTAAATAAGTCAGTTACCACATCCCTTGCTGAAGTAATAAAAGAGCTCTGTTTGATCCAAGGCATTTTAGCCTCCTTATATCCTAATCAGAATAATTAGAAGTAATTCCTCAACTGTCATAAATTTTCAAAAAAAAAAAAAAGGAATTTTTAAGTTCTAGAAATAGAGACTTTTTGCATTTTATATCAGACACAGAAGATAATTATATTGTCTACAGTTCAAATCCAAGTCCATTCACTATGCTGTCTGTTATGAAGCTTTAAGAATGTGATCATACTACAGCTTTGAACAAAAGAGAAAAATCTCTAGTTTCTCAAGATCAATCATCTCTGGAAAGAAATGAACGAATATCAATAGAAAAACATTTAAACAATAACCCATCTCTTAATAACCAAGCTACTGAGTAAACTAAGATTTTCTATCAAAAACATGTTACCATACTGCATTTGAATATGTCACTTCCACATACAAAACCCTGTGTGAATACACCACGTGACTTAGATGGGCACAAGCAAAAGACTTTTTATGAACTGTATTACATTCTCTTGTGTATCACTCATACTTAAATATTCATACTAATAGAAAGTTTTAGCAGCTATCACCAAAGTTGGAAGTGAAACTCCACCTCCAAATTATTGATAGCCCCTTTGAAAGGTAAAAGAATCAAGAAAACAAAACCCAAACAAACCCTAAGAGTTTAAAACCAAAGAAAACAGTTTTAAGGGCTTTTTTTTTTTTTTAATCCTAAATGATTCAGGTATAGCATAGAAATATCCAAAGCATAATGCAACATGAAAAGCCACACATAACCAAACTCTTGGAAAACATGAACCTAATTACCTGAGGAATCATGCTTTTCTAGCTGGAAGCCAAAATATTATGACAGACTAGAAGACTGACTTTGAAAACAATGACACAAGCCATGTTCGTACAGATAACAATAAAGAAAAGTAGTCAGATGATGAAAATTTACACCTTAAATATCTTTTAGTTCAACTATTAGCAACTGCTTTGAAACTAAACTAATAGATCAGTAACTACTAACAAAGAATTTAATACCTTGTATCTTGATCTCTGCAATGTTCTTTTTTTCATCACAAATATTTAAACAGAAGGCATCCAACTTGGCAAAAAGCTTGAAGTCAAAGATATCCTTATCCTTGGAAGGTCTAGCCACTAGAAACAAGAGAGGGGAGAATTTTCAAGAAAATATATTTCATTTCTTCACTTAAACTCCTGAGAGTATTTGAGGGTTGTCTCAGTCTAGAGGTTTTTTTGGCATTCAGATGACTTAGGTTTTTTTCCTGTAGTTACCTTCATCACCACTATCACAATTAAGTCTTTAACATCCCATCTTAGAGCAACATGTCTTCCTCTGAAGGCAACTCTACTGATAAAACATGTCAGCATTTTTTTTAATTCTATGTCTGATATTATTTGCATCTAGAGATGACTCTCTACTGGAACAATTTTACTTCTTTTAACTGAAGGGCAAAAGCTCATAAGAAATGGCACACCAGGGAAGCCTATTTCAGGCAGCCAACACCCAGGTTTTACAAGAGCAGGTGTTAAGGCTGCGGAGACTAAGGTCAAGTCACACTGACCCCCACACAAGGGTCAAAAACTATCTACAGGTGAAGACCAGAAGCCATCAGAGCTCATTGATGATCTGCACCTTCATTAATCAAGAGTAGCAAAGTGTTAATCCAAGAGCTCAAATATTTACGCGCTTTGTTAAACTGTACACAGCAGCAGCTTTTTTTCAGCTTGCAGACTGAAACACAGGCCATTTAAAATTATTAGTGATTCTGAACATTCTTTACTAGACACCTCATCTCCAGCTTACCTGATGCTTAGGTTTTGCACTTAGTATTAAAGACAGTGCAGCTGCTCCCCTCTGAGCCTATTTTGGTATAAATTCATTTTTAATTTCAGTGCTACAAGAACAGCAAGGTGTTCATTAGGCCAGCAAAAGACTCAACTACTTCTCTGGCAGTGTATTTAAATTGCCTAGATCAATGAAATAGTACTTTGACAATGCTATGTATCTCCTCTATTTTACCATGAACATTAAGATCATGATGCTGTTTGAGTCCTCTCAAATTCAAGTCTGTTTCTGAAATGGCAATGAAACACAAGAATTGTAAGGTCTCCTGAAGACACCACTTATAATCATTGTTTCATGTATTATTTTTTTCTAAATCAGTCCTCCAGCCTGGTGAGCCAGTCACATAACCTTTGATGTTCACCCCACACTACAAAGCTAATCAGGTCTCTCTGGATTTGATCGTTTTGCCAGCATCAAAAACATGCTTTCAGAACCCTCTTTTTGACTAATGCAACCATACCTTTCTTCAATTTAGTGTCACCTTCTTGCTTTTCAGCTTTAGTTGGTGTCTCTCCTCTACTTTCACTGCCTGATGGACTAAGAGCTGTTAGAAAACTGACAGCAGACATAAGGGCCTCTGTATGCAGTAGAAGGTTCAACGATGAAAAAGCTACCTGTTGAAAACACAAGACTCCATATAACAAAAAGTATTACTTACAGGAGTTGGGCTGAGGTGCAAAAGCACTCAATGGAATATAACAATCTCTTAGAAACATAAAAGCTGCACATGTTACCAGCAGCAGATCATAAAGGAAAAAAAGCTTTCCACAAAGCAGAGAAGTGGTAAGCTTAGAAAATAAGGAAACCTAAGAACAACACATCAGCCATGACTCTTAACCTATCGCCTCCCCATATGAAAGTAAAGTGATACAAAATTAATTTAGCAGCATTAAATAAGTGAAAAACTTATTGTGGAAATGTGCATTAAAAAAGTGGAAAACTTAATTAGATAAGTAAGAGATACCCCTGGGGTAAGGTAGTCTAACCTAAACCAGGACTTATTCTTCTGAAGCAATATGTTCTGTCCAACACAGACTCACCCTTGAATGCTCCTGCAATAACACAATACTACACCAACGGGCAAGTGACAGCTGGCTGCCACGTAAATACTTAGTATACAGGTATTTCTCAGCAAAGCCACTGAAGGAGTCCAAAAGGTAAGTGTAGTTTAGTAAAAGTTATCTGCTTGAATGGGCTTGAAAAAGTGGCCAAATACAATTCTTCCAGACACAGAAGTCGCTTTGAAGAGTTGCAAGGCAACACCTGATGATTTATAGAAAGTTGAGTTCTCTTACATATCAGCACTATCCCATAGTGTGAACTCGGTCAACTCCGTTTGTGTTTCCACCCCAGTAGCATTGGATAGAACTGTCATCCCCTGCTGCAGCTTCAGGAACCTTTTCTTGGCAAAAAGTTTTCAGTATTAACCAGACTTCCCTGATGAAATCTATAGATACTCTAAAACTATTGGGTGGCAAGTGAAATATTTCAGTCTTCACACCAAAAAATTGCAGGCAAAATAATGCCATAAAGTTATAAAGGGAGGGAAGTACCTATCACAGAAAACTGAGAGCCCTTTAGTTGATTTTGATAATCCCTCAAGACATTGTTTTTCCTTAGATTGAAATCTTTGGCCCAAAAATACACCATTAGTACAACAGTCAGAACTTAAGTTAGGTACTTGATGTCTAAAAACATTGTGCTATATTGCAATAGTTTTTAACAGATCAAATTCTCATTTTAGAATCTATGATAAAAGTGATGGAGAGGAAAACACAGTATGATAAGAAGCTCCCGAGCCATATATCACAGTGAAGAATTAAAACATACTTCCCTCCACCCTCTCCTACCAGAGAAAAAAAAAAAAACAAAAAAAACCAAAAAAAAACAAAAAACCAAAAAACCAAAACTGAACTCATAAATGGAATTAGACTTCTTAGTAAACTTAGCCAACAGAGTGCTGATTATGTTACCCTCACAATAAAAACAGATTATTTGAAAGGAAAGTGAAAGAATTCTAGACCTCACTACATTTTCCCATACTGGGCATTTGAACTTTGTGATCTCATACGCATGAGAAAATGCATTCTTATGTTATTTTGAATTTTATCCATGTGAGCTAAACAGGCGTTTTTTGGCATAGTTAAGACTAACATATTGGTCTTATATGAAGTTTTAGAAAAACTTCAAAGCACATTTTAACTCTAAATTTCCCCGCTGCAAGGCCAGGTGTTGGGAGGAACCAGGAAAACAAAAAATCCCATATTGATTCCCCCCTTCTAAGCAAGCAAACCAAAAGAAAATAAGCAATAAAATCTGCAAGCACTCACCTGAATCATCTGTTCAGTGTTGTCAAAATTTGTCTGAAAGTGTGGTCCATTTCTGTCAGCCTAAAAATAGTGATTCACATGAAGGTTAACATTGATTCCAACCAGTCACTGTGCTCTTCAAAAGACAAAATACAATCCACTAGCTCTGAATAATAGGTTTAAAACTTTATAATATCGAAAACTGCTTTAAAAATAAGTTTAAAAAGCTTTATGTATACCTTGATGTATTCCACCTTCAGAAGGTCTAAGCCAGGTTTATCTGAGGAACTAATCAGATGAATGGGTGCTTTTTTACCTGTAACATACCACATGAAATATGCAAGAATTAGGGTAATTTCTGTTCTTTCAGAGAACCAAAGAATTTCTGCCTTTAAGATTGGGATATACTTTCAATATCATTTGTTAAAATACATAGCACCACCAAATATGAATTACTAGTTTCTCTTTGTTAAGTCCAAAATGGCAAGTCTGTATCCCTCACCCATCCAAAGATGGAGCACTAAGCTATTTATTTATCTAATGAGCATTACAGTGGGAATCCAGAGCTTTTCACATGTACCAGTGGGACAAGCACTGCCAATGGACAGCTGCGTACTAAGTATTGTAACTGGAAAACTAGAACAACATCTGCATTTGCCCCATCCCTCGAAGTGCTCAAGACCAGGCTGGATGGGGCTTTGAGCAATCTCATCTAGTGGGAGGTATTGGGGCTGGGGGTTTGAACTCAGTGATCTTTAAGAAACAGTAGAGCCACAATTCCAAACTGCTATATATATATATACATACTAGTATACTTCTCTTCCATTGCTTATTACCTCCAATTTCATAGTAATCCAAGCTTATTTTCTTTAAATAAGTCGCAGCTGCTAGATTATAGGTTCTGACAGTAGCTTCTGTCCCAAGATGCATCACATCAAATACAAGTACTGTTTCCTCAGATTTCTTTTGCCTGGTGAGTTCTACTAAAACCTGGATGAACAAGAAATACAGTTATACCATCTTTTCACATATAGTATTCTCATCGTTCAAACCAACAATGGAAAAAGTGCAAAATTAATGCATTGTCTGCTTCACTGTATTATTTTTATTATAGAGCTAAAGTGTAAAAATAGAAAAAAGTGACTGCTTGATAAGGAGAGATATAAATATACTTTGGGATTTTAGTAATAGAATACTGAACTCTAGTCTATATTCTTCACATAGAAGGTAAAAACAGAATTGAAGAGACATACTTCTTTAATTTCAAACTTCAACTGAAGATCGGTCAGTTCCTCTTTATCAGGCTCCTTATTTGTTACTTCTTCTCCTTTAATTAGTGACTTGTCTGTCGGTTCAGAACTTTCCTCCAAATCAAAATATTCTTCTTCAGACTCTACAAAACAGAAATTATTTCCTCCTCAATAAACTCTTCCCAGAAACAGGGGCAAGTATCCCACCCTCTCTTTCCCCTTCCAGTGGGATTTTAAACTGTATGACCAGTTAAAACCTAATCTGACAAAGTACATTTTAGATCTATACTGCTTTCTTACCCATTGGATGAAAAGTGAAGACAATTAAGCCCTATTAAGGAAAGCACTAGAATTTAGCCGTATCATTACACATTCAAGAACACACGTAAGGAAAACCAGTTAAAAGTAAGCTCCAGGAAACAAGTTTCCCAATTTCCGCTATAGGACAGTTCTTCTCTACAACAGCCACAGAAGTAAATGCTCAAATCCACAGTCTCAATACAGTAACGTCCCGCTTGTTATTCCAGTTCTGTATTTGCAGAAAAAGGAGAGCTTTACTAATGCGACACACTCAGGATAATACCTATGTTATGTTTGTAACAGTTTATTTTTGCCACATGTTGGCAGCTTAATGCAAGTGTACACATCCTTTAAATGTGTTACCTTTCTTATGTGCCCACCCCAAAGTATGTGTCCTGAAATGCAGCAGCAGCAGCAGATGATTAGTATTCGGCAAAATTCACTTTTAGATTTTAGTCAATTCAGAAATAACAGATTCCTCAATACTCTCTGCTAAAAAGATGTCTCATGACATCTGAATAATTAAATTGGTTTGCTAATGACATTCTAATACAGCTGTTATTAATGGCTCACATTTGAAGAGGCTGCTTATGCATAATATTAATTAATCCCCCCCAAAAAGGGTTGTTTTCTTTTTTAAAAAAGCAAGTTTGTTATTCTGAGGTAGCATCAACATCTTAATAAAACTTTTTATGCACTTTAAGTTAGAGATGACCAACCATACTCATCTCTACTGTCCTTATAACATGTTTTAAGATCAATAGCAGCCTGAAAATGTTAACTATTCCATAAGTTATAGCCTTCTACTTTTACAAATGCATATCCGTAGCTTCTTACCTGACACTATTTCTGCTAACAACTGTGGTGCATTAAGTAACCCTTTACTAATAACAGGAATTTTAGGAATAGCTGGTGCCTAGAGGGAGAAAAAAAAGAAAAAAAAACCAAAATCACGATTTTAAAATTTGTATAACTTCATATGTTCAGTCATATTTGCTACTGATGATGCATATTTCACCTTGCTTTCCTTATAATACTTAGAAAAGTCAGTTTTGCCAATATTTTTATTGAAACCAGCAGAACAATAACAAAGGTTAAGCTAGCCTTGTTTGAATAAATCCAGCTTTTTATGATGGTAAATTATAATGAATATGCTTTGCCTTACTCAGCTTGGCAACGGCTCTCTTATTTCAAGTGAAAGACCACAGACATCAGCAGAAATTCACACTTGGAATGATCACTGTAGTGATGTCACGTCTTTTATTTCAATTTTCTTAGTTATAGTCAGCTTACCTTTGTGCTTGGAATTGACACAGATGACTTCTGAGGCGGTGGAATGCTATCAATCAGATCACAGATCGCCTTGATTTTCTGGTCAGAGAGTCTGACGTGCACCAAAGGAAGTCCTCCTGACACTTTAAACCTTTTTTAAAAAAAATTTATTAAACTCCAAGGCAAAAAAAAAGTGTATACCAATTCTTGATTTGACTCTTACCAATACCTATACTTATATATAAAGATCACAGGACAGTAAAGCTAGTGATTCTGCATTAAAAACAGTTTTTGGACTCAGTTTAAACAGTATAACCAGTGAAGGTGAGCAGGGAACTACTAGCCAAAAAGAGTTTCGTAAAAAGTAGTAAACTACTTCTATTTCTTAAGTTAATACCTTCCGACTATAAAGTGTAACTGAACCTTTGGAGAAAATACAGTTTTCTTTTCTGCAATTACACAGGAATTAAAAAGAATTGATTTCAACATTAATATATTACTTTGCCATCCTGGTATCTCTTTCCACCATCGATTTTGCCAACTGTACATGAATATCCATAGGCTGTAATATATGCAAAGTTGATGGATGTTGAAAACGAGCCTTCTTCCAGTCTTCACCTGCAAACATTCAGGAAATTTAGATGAAAAAAAACATAGCTTCCTACTTGCTTTAATTAAGGTATCATTAAAGTAATCAAATGGCATCACTAGGAAAGGATAAAGAACCCACTCACAAAGCAGAACAGCCTAGAACAACTTGAGTAAAGCATTTTAAGAGCTTTTGAATCTATTTTCAATAGTTCTTAACAATATATTGCTTTAGCAACCTTAAGCCCAATTCTACACTAAAAGTTGTATTTGAACATAGAACCCTAAAAAAATAGATGGATACATAAATATAAAATAGTAACCTAGCATTTTGTTGACTGCACAAACTTAAGTCCAAATCAAGTATTAAGGCAAATTTTACCTGTATTTTCCTGCACATGAAAACATAATACTACGCATTTACCTTTCCTGCTAACATCAAAGTAAAGAAGTGACTCACCAGTGCAATCAGAAATTAAACAGCTGTTTGAAGAGAAACTAATGCAGATTTTCACAGTTCAATACCAGACGTGTCTTTAATTAACTACTGGCTTTGCATTATGGTTTTTTTTTTCTTTAAAAATCCTATTTATTTATTACAGGTAGATAGGCTTTATCAGTCTTTTGAGTGAACAGCAACTATGTTGTTTTGTTACCTGTTCTTCCAAAAAGAAGTTGCACATTTTTTATTTCCACATCAAACTTGTCATAAGCTTTGTCCATAATCTCCTCTAAAGATGAAAAGCTAGAAGCTTGACTACTGCCTTGATGTATGCTGTTCAGCTAAACACATAAAGGACAAAAAGCATTTTTCTTATTAGTTTACAAGTTTACTGCTGGAGTACAACTAAAATAAATATTCAATTAGTCAGCTAAAATCAAATTAAATTATTGTAATCTTTCGATTTTATGGGAACAAGAGAATCAACTATCAAATGCCAAGAGAAAAATTATATTCTCTTATTAATAAAAGGCTACCATTTTACAAAAGAGGAAACAAAAGTCCATAGGTCCTGCTGAATAAATGAAAGATAGTAAATGACGAGCTATTACAGTCATGATTACAAAATTGAAATATTTTCTGATGAGATTAACTAGTACAAGTATGTCAAAGACAACTTAACAGCTCTGAACAGTGATGAAATTGCTGACCCAAATTTATTTGGTAGGAAATAGTAAATTAAAACACATTCACACGGATTATCATCTTTGGCTTCAGGTAGCAGCTATGTTAAGAGAAAAAAGTATTTTCTTCCTCTGAGCTTATAAGAGAGGCCATTTATATACCTGAAATGTACCAAAGTCCAAAATCAGCAAATCTGATTTTTCATGGTAGAAACCCGTCTGTGGAACCACAAGGTAGGAAGGTTTCAGATTAATCCTCAAGTCAAGGACTTTCCGCATTTCAATAATATGAACTAATCCTTAAATAAAAAGGAAGGGCCATTAAAATTGAAATGTTATTCACAAGTAAAACAGCTAGCATCTCTTCATATGTTGACTGGCACAAATATCTGAAAGATAACGCATCTTGAGTAAAGCCTTACTTTTGTAACTTCCTACCGCTTTCTCATTAAACTCAATGCTCCCCCCCCACCAAAACATCCACTAATCCTCCAAGTCAAAAACTCAGGTTAAAAACCGAGTCGTGGTATTTGGCCAGCAATCAAAATATAAGCAAATTGTTAAGAAAATCATATTGAAACATTTTAATACATTCAACGGTTCACTTCATGGGTGATTCATTATTATCTTACCTGTAGCAGTTCTTTCCTTGATTTCTTCAAGCTTCATTAATGTGGCTGATGTTAATCTTTCAAGATCCATTCCCTTATTTGTCTGAAAGAATTCGACCATCGCATTTATTGTTCTCTTTTTAAAAAAAGACAGAAAAGGATTATCAATATACACAGAGGTCACTCAGTAAAAACCTAAAAATAGATCTTGACAGGGCAAAGAGAATAGCGGCAGAGAAAGGAGAATCGGAAAAAAGAGGTAAACATTTTGGTTTCTACTCACTGCATCATATTTAATTTCCACAGGCTGTGACTCAATAGTAAGACTCTGGTCAGCAGGACTGTCCTCTGGGTTAACATTAAACTCTATCTGAAGTAGAGAAGACTTGCTATCCCCTATGGAAGCCACAAGAGATGGTACAATGTTTTCTTGCCTCAGGCCTGTAATGTACCAGTTTTCAAGCTTTGCTTCAACCCTAAAGATGATGAATAATTGAATATACTTAATTAGAATACAGAAGAGTTCCATCTAGGTAATACAAGCAAAATAAGAAAGCCTTTGATAAAGCCAAAAATGACTAGCTTCACAGGACTAACACAGCACACAGTTAAGAAATTGTTACACTAATAAATTGGAAATATAAACAGGAGGCAAGTTGATCACAGCAACACAACTGTGGAATTTTTACCTTCTGTTATCTGCAAGGTGGACTGAAAATAACTTTCAGCTCATGGTTACTAAGAGAATCAGTTGCAAGAGAAAAGAAATGTAGATTTTTTATGCTTCAGGTGAAAAAGAACTAAGTAAGATTTAACTATTACATATTTATTTCAAAAATCAGTTACAGACTTGTTTTGGTGCAAATAGCTATTCTTTACTGACAGCTTCCCCGACAATAGTGTTAAGTGGAGTCAGTAGAAAAATGCCTCTGAAAGAAAGCCATGTGAACGCCACCAAACCACAAAAACTTAGAAATACCTTAGAGATACAAAACTGATTTTCAGTCCTGGATCTCCAGCATTGGAAACCCTGACTTTGGAAGGCAACGCAGTAGGGGCATAATCAATATCACAAGCCTGTCTCCATAGACAGTTACATTCTTCCAGAAACTTAAAATCAACTAAATTATATGACATGCATTCATGTAAAATATTCTCAAAACTGTTTTTATTTTTGTGCAGCATTCAGGCTGCACCTTCAATATTCCCCAAAACTCCATTCTACATTATTTATTACGTCCACAAATTTAAAAGTCAATATAAGACAAAATGCACTACACAAGAAAAGATGTAAAAAGTCGGGAGGGGTGGAAGGTGGTGGGGTGCAGAGAGAGGAAGAAAATACCAATTCAATTACTTAATGGCTTGTGCTCCTGGGCGCTGTGATATTTTGGTACTCAGATCAATTATCTGTACTTTAAGAGTTTCTGCCACATTCTTGTCTTCTTTAATTATAAGAGAAGTGCTTAAGAGCTTCAGTGTCACAACATGGGCAACATACTAGTGAGAAGGACAGAGAAAATTGAAATTAGTCATCTTGATATTAATAATTTTTCAGAGCTCCTAATTTCAACTAATATAATGGAATGTATTATTTAAAGCTCTTTCATTCAACTACGGTAAGAAACAAATCCCTATGCAGGAAGTGAAGTACAGAATCTTTACCTTCTTTCAATCTTTATCAGCCATTTCTTTAACATAAAACAGTGTATTTCAACAAATGCAGAGCAGATACAGTCTGTATCTCTCTTCAGGATTCAGGCAAGTTTTTTTAAATTGTGAAAGCAAGCGCAGCTGAACTACATTCAATAAAGAGCTAGCAAGATCAACAAACAAAATCATCACAATCTCATCAAATAACTAGATTTTAGAAGACATTACACATATGCCTTTGTTGTCCTTACGGCTCAATGTCATCTCTCAACCTTGTCAAAAAAGGGTTTTGGCTTCCCAACGTGTACCATTTTGTGACTGTGTCAGTCAGCAACTTTTCATTTGTCCAAATTAAAAATGGAAGCTTTTCTACACAGGTAAAGAAGGAAAGTGTAAAACAGAAATTAAAAAAAAAAAAGCACCACTACTAGGAATTGTTTGGGCTGTGTCTCTTCTTTGTTGGTAAGAGATGCTTGCTGCTGCTCTACTCTTTTCAGTTTGACAGGAACACAAGTTCATACAAAAGCACAAAGGCCTCCATGGTACCACTCAAACAATTCTGAGCTTCCCTGTGTGAGGCACATGTAAGCTTGAGGAACGTGTACTAAGAGAAACCTTACTAAACTTTACTTACTGAGAGAAAGTAAGTTTTCTCAGTTGTCTACTTTCTAGCTTTCTTCCTATAAGCTCCCTCAAGAATACCATACCTTTAAAGTTTCCTCTTTTATCCCTTTGTGGAAAAAATATGTCACAAACATATTTTTTTTTAATTTTATGCTTTCCTTTACGTAGTAGAAAAAAGTACAACTGAAATCTCCTAATATTAATCATTAGGAAAAATATTTTATTAGAAACATAACATGATCCTTCTAAGAAAAGCATCCCTGGAAACTATAAAAGTTGGGTAAAAGGAAATAATCAGATGCTAATATTCAGCTTTATATAAACAACTATTCAATTACCAGAATCAAACTGACTTCGGATTAAAAAAAAAAAAAAAACCACACACAAAAAAAACCCCACAAGCCACATCAACCAGAAAAAAACTCCACCAAACAGACCATACAGAGTAACTGAGTTTTCACCACAACATATAGCAAGATATAGATGCAAGGAAAAAGCTAACATGGAATATTTTTTCATTTACAGTTAGCTTTTTTCATTCTCTTCCAAGTAGTAAATAGGCATCTACCATATAGTTTCTGTTACTTGTAAATCACTCCAGTGATTGCTGTGCACAAAGCAGAACACCAAAGAAAACATTAGACATTCTTTGTGCTTTCTGAAAAAACTTTTTTTTTAAAATCTTCTTTGTACATCCAATGTGGATTTGATTTGCACTGACACACATTATACCTCTTATCTTAAGGTTAACATGCCTGGAGAAGAGAAGGTTCTGGGGAGATCTTATAGCAGTCGTTCAGTACTTAAAGGGGGCAAACAGGAAAGTTGGGAGGGACTCTTTATGAGGGAGCGTAGCGATAGGATGAGGGGTAATGGTTTTAAACTGAAAGAGGGGAGATTTAGATTAAGTATCAAGAAGAAATTCTTTACTCTGAGGGTGGTGAGGCACTGGAACACGTTGTCTAGAGAAGTTTTGGATGCCCCATCCCTAGAGGTGTTCAAGGTTGGATGGGGCTTTGAGCGACCTGCTCTAATGAGAAGTGTCCCTGCCCATGGCAGGAGGGTTGGAACTAGATGATCTTGAAGATCCCTTCCAACTCTAACAATTCTGTAATTCTACAACATGAGAAAGGTTTTTTGTCTGTTTGTTTGCTTTTTAAACCATCCCCGTAAGTTGTTGCTTACCTGCTTTGGTAAGGAAAGGCAACGGGAGCTGTCACTATATCCAATAGCAGTAAAAAGCTTAGCTTTCTCTTCTGGTGTCATTATTTCATCAATAGCTAAAAAACAAAACCCGCAGAAATTTGCACTTCAATTAGTAATGATAAGCATTTTCCCTCCCATTTGTTCTCTATTGTACTTAAGTTCTGTTGACACATTTCTTTGACTCTTCATATTGCACTAAGTTCCATATTGTAAAAATTTACACAGAAGCAGTCCTCGTATACGGTGTTACAGAAATCAATACAATTTATATTACAAGAGTACCCATAATTCCCAATGATAGTAATAGCTGTGAGAAGTACTATTATAACAAAATTCTGTTCCACACAGCAGATCACCAGAATACAGTATTCCAATCGTCACCTATTACACAACAGCTATAAGCTCCATACTCTTATCAAGGTTCCAAAATGCTTATGGCCATTTCAGAAGTATGCCTTATTTGCCAGCTCAATATTCATCAATAGTAAGTAATACTATAAAATGGATCAATGCTGCATTGCACTGTTCACGCTATATTCTCTCTTTCTGTGTAATAAAGCAAAACATACTATAACTTTCTTCTTAATGTATATAAAAACTGAAAGACTCTGCAGAAGTTAGTGCATTACAGTTTACACCTACTTTCAGGAACTGGTGATTCTTCATCTTCTTTTTTCCTAGATTCTCTTTTACCCCAGAAACCACTAAACCATCCCCCACTTTTTTTTTCTGCTTCAGCAGTTTTCTTCTTCAGTAGTTTTTGTCCAGATCTTATTGTCTACAAGGCAGACATTAAAACACAATTAGTGTTACTATATATTTTGTTTTTCTGTAAATAATACGTATCTGTATGCATGTTGAACAGACATTTAACTGATGGACAGCAACACCACCCCACAAGGGATTAAGTGCACTTGGACCTACCAGACAGATGCAAAAAGAGGATCAGGGATGAGGGAGCTGTATGTGTGCACACACACAGGTGTGTATGGAAACAAGCATGTGTTACTTTTACTTTGGGCAGCCTTTTTCTACGTATTTCACTAGCATTTAGATTACAAAAAGACAGGAACCACGTGAAAAGACAGTATTTAAGATGATACAAGAAGCAATTACGTTCCTTAAATCTAGTAGTAACAAACCTGAAGACTGATCCTGTATCATGCCAAGTATTCAAAACTTATTTTGTACTCAGGCTTTCACTATGCATTTTAAAAATCAAGGTCTGATCAAAAACATCTCAAAAACAAGAAATATAATTATTTTTTTATCTTCGTTTTACATACATTCTGCATGTGTAGACAACAGAGGCTACATTAGCATGAACAGTAATTATATGATGCAACTACAGAGGTTAATTTTCATGTTAGGAATATAGCTACCAGTAGCATGCTTCTCACGAGACAACTATTCTGAGCTTGCCCTCAGTGTGCTAGGCGGTTTTGTTCTTAACTGCATATCCAACACTTTCAAAGTGTTATAAAATTTAATTCCTTAAGTGTCACAAGTGATTTCCAAAATAAAACGCAGCAGAGAAGTCATCTACCTTCTAACAACTCTGAGTTGTCTTTTAATTAGATTGGCTGTCCCCCTAAAAAGAGAGTATCTAAAGGTGTAGGTAGGATGGAAACAGCTGTACATGTTTGATCTTGAACAGCAGCAGAACTAGTCTTGAAAAAACAGAAATCAAAGGAAACAAGAATTGTCATCACCATTAGACTATTGCCTAAATGGTACAACATGGGCAGCAGTAACACTGTGCACATGCACTGTTTGGGTTTTGAGACAGGTTCAGAAATTAATTTACTTATTCTTGTCCTAAAAGGATAGAAAAGTTGCCTTCCCACCTCCCTATCCAATCATACTCCTCAGCACAATTTTTTTCAAGATAATATCACGACAAAGCCATCCTATTTGAAATGTTACAATATTAATGAAAAAAAAACATTTCTTACCTCAACTTGTGCTTGTTGTCTTGCTAAGACTATATTGAAAACATCAAGCTTTCTTTCTAGGTCCTGTAAAAATGTATGATGAAATCATTTGCCTCTGAAGCACATCTAGGAAAGGTTCACTATTACAAATTCTCTACCAGCTCCTTTGTATTTACACTCCAATTTCCTTCTAGATCGGCTCCTTTCTTTCAGGGTTCACCCTCCCCCCCACCAGGAATTTCACTAGAAGATGAAAGCTGATTTTAAGCAGTCTAATTCATTATTATTCTTTTAGAATTTATCTTGCACTTCATTAAATTCATCCAGGTTCATTAATCTGCAACCAAGAAGGGTTTATTTAAATGGCAATTTATTAGTATTTTCTTTCTTTCAACAATAGGTTACACTGAACTTTAGATTGAAGTGGTATTTCCACAGAACTCTTGCGCTCTTGTAAAGTCACCAACCTTGATTACGGTCATGTATATTTAAAGATTTAATAAAGGAACCAAAACATACTTTCTCCAAAGAGAAATAACACATACCTGAATTTGCCTCTGTGTTTCTTCTGACAGTTTACTCTGTGTCAGCTTGTTCTTGTACACATTTTTGTAACTCTTCAGAAGCTGCCTGTGTTGTTTTATGTTACTCCATGACCACATTCGCGTGTATCTCTTGACATGAACTTCAAGAACACTGTTACCTGCATATTTCCACCTACAATAATTCCACACTTCTGAGCAACTTCCTGTATCATTTGTGCATTAAAATTTAAAAGTTGCAGAAGCAGATTATTAATCTGCAAACACTTTGTTTATCACCTGTTAATTGAGTAATGTTCTTATAAAATTTTTAATGGTTTCAACATCACTTTTCAAATATGGACTGAGGGCTTATATTTAATGCCTAAAGAACTATAAATCTGGATTCTCTATTGACTTCTGCATGTTTGCAAATTTGGTAACAGCAAATTTTCTGTAACAGCATTATGTACACTTAAGTAAAATACTTTGATAATTAGCATTAGTTAGTACTTAGAAAAATATGTATATCAGCTCAAAACTTTAAAAAATTACAGCTGACATACATGTTTCCCTTGTAAATACAGTTGGCAATTCTTTTTCTTTAGTCTTTCTAAAATTACATTCTAACCTCTAGAGAGAACATCAGCATTCTGTTCACAGATTTTGGGGACCAGGGTTAGCTCTGCAAGTCAGATTTTCATCACTTGATTCTTTCATATGTTCTCTTCTGCAAGCCTTTTCTATTTGGCTAAGCAAAGCTCTGTGGAACTCATAATGATACATGCAATCTAGTTTTAAAACTCCATCTAACCACAAAGGAGAACAAAGAGACTGGAGAGGATTCCAGCATCTCCCAAAGAATGCACAAACGTACACAGCTTACCATTGTTTGGCATGTTTATGGAGAGATACATCTGGCCTAAATCTTCTGTATGGTGCATTGCGCACCATGTAATCTATGGACTCCAGAAGGTCTATCATGCTGAGGTACTAAACACAGAAAAACATGTTTCTTAGCAGAGGTTCAGATTTTATTGCAAGCAGTGCTTAAAGTACATGCATACCACGGTCTTCAGTATTCCCCAAACTACACAGAAATTTAAGCCTATGCATTTTCATCAGTACGGACCAACTATACCCATTGGTCTCAAAGCACACCACTGTATGAACTTCTAGTTTCCTTGAAGAACAAAAACAATTTGCATTTCTCTTACCCTGCTCAGCACAAAGGCTCAAGCTTTCACAAACCAACAGTATTCTCTTCATTTGTCAATATACAGCTTCCCCAGCTTTAGAATTGCTTTTGCATTAGTTAACCTTATTGGTACTGTTCTGAACTCAGATTACACTCTGACATCAATAAAAGCTAAAAAGCTGTCTACCAAACTAACTAAATTATCAGTGAATAAATGAAAGTTACCACTAGCATTGCTGGGGAGCTATTTAAATGAGTTCCTTGATACTTCAGTAGACTTTGTTGCTGAAGCCACTAAACACCATTCATTCCTTTGCTTTTATCTTGGCATCTCTGCAGTTATAATGTTGGCTTATAGTTTTACAAGATAAGGGCTACTCATAAGAACGATTCCATTCTCTGTGTGAAATGAATGCTATTGGAAGGGCTGAATATAGATCAGATGGTTCCCAGAGGGCTCACAGATAACAGGGTCAGAGTGTCGGGATCCAGCACCAGGAAGTGACTTACGCAAAGGAAAAATGATCCTACACTTTTACTACAGCTACTGCTAAACAGTTTGGACAGTCGCATATAAGCGGAAAATTCCCAAAGCAGAATGCTTTCCAATAAAAAAAAATCCTACAGTTCATCGCAAACGCGGAAACAGGTGATAATGAACACCAAGCCAACTTACCTGGGGCTTAGTGAATTCAATGACAATTCTCTGTACTTCTACGTTACAATCAATCTTGGGAGTTTTTAGTTCTACTTCTGCATATGGGTTGATATACAGTCTTGCAGAGGCTGATACTGGTCTAAAAACTTAAAGATAAAAAAATCCAGATCAATTTTACATTTACAATTAAAGTACGGGAAGCAGTCTTAAAGTACTTATTTCCACTGCCTGACACATCAACCTCTTTATATTGGGTAATTAGTACACTCAAGACCCACAGAATCAGGATGCAATTCTCACCAAAAATTAAGATAGCCCAGTAATAATCAAAAAGCATACAAGCTCTAGTATGTTCTATTATGCTTAGGTTTTTGTAAAATGAAGTTAGTATGGGCATACCTGCATGATCAGGTCAGACTGTTGTATACTAACCTGCTCAGAACAGTTTATATTCATTCATTCCTAGCTTACTTACTATAATCATGGTCTTGAGGCTCGTTACCACTACGCGGAATTCCTCTTTTCAGCTGATCCTGTAAAGGAATATGACACTACTTAGCAATTGCTGAAGAGCATTACTTGTTTACAGTTCTCTAAACTTTGAGTAGAACAACTTAAATACACATGTATTTTGCAAAGGCCTCCTCCTCCTAAATGGAAAAGCTAATATAGCAGCAGATTAAAAAGAATTCTAAGTATCTCATATCAAGTGGAAGGTTAGTACAGGTTTTATTCAACTTCTATCTAAATATATATACATGCAAATTTGTACCATAATAGATCAAACATTTGTTTTTAAGCTCCTTAAAGGTACCAGGATTACCTACTCACATTCTACCCTTCCTCATTTTTAGCACATAAGGAGGCTACTTGAGCCTTGTGGTATTCTGCAAGCACAAGAGCAATTAAAGACAGAAAGAAGTCAGGAAAACCAACAGAACAGCCCAAGAGGCCTGAGAAATATCATGCCAGAGGTCTGTCTCATGCTGCAATTCTTCAGCAATTTATTGAGAACGCTATATTTGAGCCCAAACATTTTACCTAGCTTCAGAATTGCAATGGCATAATCGGTTAAAGAAGGGGGGCTGCTTTTAGGAAGATGTAGATATTAGCTATTACATGAAGGCAGATGAAGAGCTTGTCCCCATTATCTTTTATAAAGACTATTAATGTCAAGAGTTCTTTTTACAAAGAAAATATTTTGTAACTACAAATTTCTTCAACATAAACCTCTTACCAGTTCCTTATTTAAAAACTGGTTTGTCTTTTATAAAAGGTACACTTGCTCATTTAAAATATTTATATTTCACTGTATTTCCTGTTTCCTGGTCTATGTTAATAAAAGCTAAATTTCAATGAGACTAAGTATAAAAGAGCTAATCTCACAACATACTCATGTTATTTAAATACGAAAACTGTGGTACAAAAGTAACAGCTTGCTACAGATTACACAGCTTATTTTTACTACAACATAGACCAATTAGCTACTGCAATAAATCTGATTTCCTGATAATGCTGCTTAAAATTAAGACCGAAACAGCCTGTCTAGATGGAAGGCCTAGCTTTCCAGGAAGCAAGCTACACTAAAAATTACATATAAAATGTATTCAGGTATTTAATACAGATAATGTTACTAAACAGGACATGTAATTTGTTCCATTCCTGTATTGGTTTTAAAATTCTGAAGAAGAGAGGACTTAAGAAGTGAGAAAGAAGATTTACACAAGTTATCTTATGCCCATAATGAATTCCATTCTTCCTCTGTGCTTCTTCCAGTGTTCTCAGATATGTTCTGATCTTATTCCTGCTCTCTCTCTCTTCCCCTTTTAGGCACAAGTATACAAAGATGACTAATCATAATTTACAAATTTAAACTAACAGAAGTTACCAAACAGTCAAAAGATACAAAAAATCCAAATAATGGAAACGATGCCAGTATGCAAAGTGATACTAGAACACAGTGCCAAATGCTAAGGATTTCAAAAACTGGAAAAACCAGAAGTGGTGAGATGGTTCAAGTTAATGGGTGGCCAGAATGCTAGATACTATTTGCTACACTATAATTGCTCTGCCTCAGCACCCAAAGAAACATTTACATGCAGGAGGGGCCACAGAGGTTGGAACAAAGCAAGAGACTGTAGACAGGAAGAGAAATCAAGGTATTCATAATATCTTCTACATACAGTGAATTTACACTCCAATTTTGAGACAATAAACAGTACCTTGTGCAAGGGGAATCAGAACAACAATAAAAAGACTTGGGTTTCAAGTTTCAGGTGACAGACAAGATTCAAAGAACATTAAACAACTGGCTGGTTTTAAGCACTTCAGTTTTCACTCAACCTTCCACACAAGCTCACTAGGTTAAGGGCACATTTTAAGGAGAGACTAAAACAAAAATATAGATACCTGTAGAAGACGAGCACAAAAGAAAATAAAGGAAACAAGTAGTATTGCACAAAGACAGAGGGAACACCTGTATCAGCTTTATAAACATAATGGGTCAAAAATATACCATTTTTGCAGAGAACACGTATTCACACCAGAAATATAATGCAGATATACAGACACATCTGATCTCCACAGTGAAATGAAATGAGATTCAAACTAACAGTAATCAGATGTCCACTATTCCAAGCAAAGTGACTTGTTTTCATAACCCATTTTAAAGTTGATATTCAGTAATGTACTATCCAAAAGGTCACTAGAATAACCAGCTATTTCTCATTACCAAAAAAGGAGCTCTTTTAACCACATGAATGAAGTGGCCATCTGAAATAAACTTAACAGTAATGGTGCAACTCAAATTTCCTCAGCTGTCATACAGAGAGAAGATGTGTGCCCTCAGCCACAATTTATGTCTATATAACTGCCCTATTCATACTGCCAAATTTCCAAGCTTTTCTTCTGGAAAGTAAGAGTTAGAGGGTAACATAGCAAGGAAATAAAAGCCAAACAATTACTTCACACACTTATAATATTATGAGTTGCAGTATTCTACTACTCATCCAGCTAATAGCAACTCAAAACATGAATCCAACAGAAAAAAATAGATATAGCTTCCAGGAAGCCCACACACAAAAATTTTATTCTATTCTTTCCCTGTAATTACCATTTTAAGATATCTGCTTCTCAGTCTGTCTTGATTTACCCTCATTGCCTCACCCTGCCTTATCTTCTGCACTGGAGCATCTTCATCTATTTCTCTAGTCTCTACACCACCTGAATTAGCTTCATCAAGTTGAATAAAGCATTTCCAGCATCATCTTTTCCATACAGTCTACCTTAATTATGTTCCACCCAACCTCAGTTTTAAAAGTCTTCATTATTCAGTCCTACTGTGCACTCCGCATTTAAAGCTGCGACAATCTCTTCTTGTCTTTCAAGCACAGCACACTCATTCACCCATCTATATAACTTATTCTACTAAAGCTCTTCAAGATTTTGGCAAAGCTACTTCCTATAATAAGGGCTGCTACCTTAAAGAACTACTACATTAGCACCTCTGCAATTTTTCTTTCTTTGTTTAGGTCTGACAATGGATACTTACCTACCTAAGCTTTGGTTTAGTAAAAAGCAAATATCCCCTTTTCTTTTAACGTCTTGTTCTTCTATCTGGCTTCACTCTATTGGCTAATTCCAGTCATGCAGTTTATGTCATCTAGATAACAAGATATAAGTTCCTTTCCTGATAAAGATGTAATATTCTGAATTTTTATTATTTCTATGCTCGTTTACTATTTCAATATCGCCTTTTTCATTACAGCAGATATGTAATAGCTCATACAGCCCAAATATTTAGTAAACAGTATGGGGTAAACAGCATGAAGTCAAGATGAATATGCCAATAGAACATGATTTTACAGATGCATTTTCTGATCTTTCCTAAAACCTATATGGGTTGATAACATATAAAGTTCACCAAAAAAAATAGCTAGCAATCGTGCAATGGATTAATATATGACCCAGGTATCAGAATACAGTTGACCATATGTGTGAGTAGTGGGGTGGAAGTTAGTATGGTGTACTTTTGAATACTACAACAGCTATAGAAAATAGTACTGTTTAATGTGTTTTCTTCTACGTTACCAGTATTTGTTCCCGGGAGCCATGGTAATACATTTTGCTGTGTATGTTCCAATAAGCACTGAGGCTGTCCAGGCACAAAAGCTGCACAGGAAATAAAACATTCAACAGATTCAATACTCAGTATTCAATCCATCCTATGAACTTAGCTTTCCATTTGTGAAAACAAATGGAAGCAGACTAGACAGCAAATCCACCACTAGCATTAAGATTTATTTAATCTTCTAATACCATCTTTGAAGTGAAAACTGAATTGCTAAAAAGCAAGTTCCTAAAGCACACAAGTTCATGCACATCTGTTAAATATGACTCTGGATTCTGGGGCAAGAGTGCACAAAACCAACATTTGGCCTAATAAAGAAGCCAGGACTATTAAACACTTCTTATATTGTTCCAGTAATTTCTTAGATCTTTGCACACTCATTTCAGCATGGGGTTGAGGAGCAGGAAGAACAGAAAAACTGCTTAGCTACCAGAATCTCAATTACGTTAGGCACACAAACTACAGTAGGAAATAGCAATTGGACAACCTATTTGAAAACATAGTTACCATGCAGACTTGCTGTATAACGTATTTAATGAGGGAATTAGTGTTTGCATTTAAGGGAAATTATTTAAATCACAGAGTTGAAAATTATGCCTTACCTAAAGCCAGTTATTTGTGCTCTACTTTGGTTTAAACACACAGCAAAATTAAGAAAACCAGCAGAATTTGCAAAGCAAACTATTTTTCAAATTTTTTTTAGAACTCCAGATTATTTCTCTCCAAGATTATTCATTATTTTCTCTCGTGTAGAAAAAAGAACCCAACACGTTACCTTGTATATTATTTTTGCAGATTCATTCAGAATAGAAGGTGTCCAGTTCTCGTTTGTTGTCTAGAAGTTCAAAGTGATAAAAGTGAATCTTACTTCACACATTTGGAGTTTTATCCTATACTTTCAAGCACACAATGCATCATTTTGGTGCTACCGATTACAGAAGCCAGTTTCCCTAGACTGCATATACACAAGCCAAAATCCAATCTGCAATTTGACAATTTATTTTGATTTTCAACTCCTTATCCTACCCATAAATGCCTAATATCTGAGGAAAACAGGGGTTAGCTGAAATTTTCTTCCTCCGTTTCTCAAAAGGTCCAGCAAAACAGCACATTCTTTGTTGCCATGATGTAATGTTTGCCCTTATTTATTGGGCCTGGAAATAACCTGCCCTATGAGAGTAAACATATTCAATTTTAAAGATCACTCGGATCAAAGAACAAATCACTAGTCTCAAAGTGTGACGTTCTTCAATTGCCTTCCCTTCTGCTTGCACAAACTTCAAGTACTATTTGCATGAATAAAAGATTATCTTTGCTTCCAGGTGTACGCGCACTTTCATTGTATCATCTTAATACATTACTTTTCCTTTCTGCTACTCCAAAGACAAGTAAATCGAAAACATAAGAATATGCATGCACACACACATTACCAGTAAGCTAAGCTCGCTCAGCGTCATTCCCAAGGAAACTGGGCACTGTGGATCTGTGATCTACAAAAATAGAAAAATAACAGCTATTTATTTCTCTTGCTGCAAACAGAGATGTATCATTTCAAGTTGATTGCAATCCTGAGCTGTTCTGAGGATCTTCCTCTCATTAATTATTCTAGTTGAAACATTCCTGGAACCCCCTACATTGTGCCAAAACTAATATGGCTGTAGTGTAAAGACCCAGGACTTCAAGCTGAAAATTTCCTTTAGGCTTCTAAAATCTTCGTACGGGAAAGCACTAAGAACTGCAGAGTACCACACCTCAGTCAGCTATATCATCACACATGACAAACAGCCACCATCCACATTTAGTGAACAAGGACAAGACATATCCAAAGTATTTCCGGCTTTCAGTCACATCTGGGGTACTCTATTTGAAGAGGTACAGAAGAAGCCACACCAACTTTTTCAAGGTGGCACATAACAATTTCTCCCTATGGACTAGACAATCATGACTGAACTGGAGTACAATTTAAAATGGAGATAACATTTTCCAGATACTTACATCATCTTCGTATTTAACATGAATGCCTGTGATTTTAACTTGCACATTTTTTATAACTTGAGTTGCAAGCTTTTCTAAGAAAGTATCTTTCTTCTCCTCCTTCGGTTTGTCTAAAAAAGATAATTGTTTAAAAGTCAGCATTGAGTGTAATAGCATCTTGAGGTTAGATACAGCTATACCAATGTAAATTTAATGTTTACTCCAACATGAATAATTAACATCTAAATTTTCACTTATTTAGATTACATATTCACATTTTTTTCCTGTTCTGTACATCCATATTCTGAAGATGTGATGTTAGCTGTGTGTGCTCAACCCAATCATAAGAAAATTTATGTCTAAGTTTCAGTCAAAAGAGTTTAGCTTACAGCAAGTTCTTGTTTAATATACTTATCCCCACTCCTTCCAAGGTAAAATGTTCTCTTCTCAGAGTCCCTCAGCAAGTTACTAGGAGCTTCAACAAGCAAATAGGTAAGAAAGACGGTGTAATTTAGCAGAAAATACCCTTGAATAACCAGGTGAAGATGATACTTGCACAACAAGAGACCCGTGCATTAGAGCCTTTCATACAACACTGCCTGAGAGGACTAAAAAGCTGGCACGCCATAAGCGAAAGCAGTTACTCTGAAATATTCCATTTCTTCCATACTGGACTTCTACTGTGGTCACAGTAGCTAGGTTTGCTAGGTTTGCATCAGACTTTTCTATGCCACACAGTGATACTTGAATTTTGCTCAACAACATAGGGTAGCAAAAGTTGCATACCCATAGAAGTTCAGCATTAGACCCAATACAAAGGGGCACATGCCCAGGCTGGGGCGAAAGGGGATATTTATAATCCCTTATTATTTAATGACATAACTCTAAAAACATTATCTCAGGCTGAGTGTTTTAACATTTTACCTAAAATATGGCTTGATGAACTGCTTGTTCTCTAGCTATCTTTATGGGCCACCTTTTCTTGTTCAGTATCCACCTTACAAAGTGGTTATCCCAGTGAAGCGCCACTAATCAGCCTACCAACCTGGTACATTTTTGTTGGAAATGTTACAGATGGCTCAAGTCGAAGAAACAGTCACAGCCACACAAAAAGAGAGAAATAAGTACTACAGGTTTTAACTAAGCTTAGGGTAGCACTCTGACTTCTCGGCTTACTTTAACTGCAGCTTTTTAAATATGCAGTGCCTCCTGAACACCACAGATATATAACTTTGTACATCTTGCTATAAAAATTAGGATAATTTTTTTTAAAACTCTAGGAGATTCAGAAAATTTCTTTAAAAATAAAAAGACTTTGCTATTGAACATGATATGACACTATTTTAGTAAAGAGAGAATTTGATTTCAAGTAAAAAAAATTAGTCAAGAACTCAGAAGAAACCAAAACATTATACCACTTTTACATGCAACTCACATTTCCTCCTACTAATCATTTCTTCACAACTCCCACTCCCTATTAACGGAAACCAACACAATACTGATAAAGAATAAAAAGAGGGCAGAAGTGCTTATCGAAGCTTCGTGTCCTTCAAATGCAAGCGGCAACCCATTAACACTTTTCCAGGCAGATGCAGCCACCAGCAGCAATAAAAGTCTGATACCTTACAAAGCTTACCTAGGGTCCCCACAAAGTTTTTACGCCAATTACAAGTCTACGCTGCAGCTTCCTCAAGATCAAATACATAACAATACAACTACATGGGATACAGCAACCCATTCTTAGTTGCATGCTAATACTGGATACCTACATAGTTTAGTACTTATAGGCAATGAATATCCTCTTGAGGAAAAACATTAAATTCGTGGCTCTCAAAATATCAGTCATAACACGATGCCACCTATTTAGAACAGAAGCTAAAGGTGCTGAAAGACTGCTTACTACTGTATCATCAATATAGTATCAGATTTACTTCACATAGCTGTTACTGGAATATTACAAAAATAAACAGATTTGCCTTCCACATGCAGTTTTTCCAACAGTCACAGTGAAGTGCCACTAATCAGCCTACAAAATGTGTACATTTTTATTGGAAATGCTACATATAGCTCAAGATGAAGAAACAGACACAGCTGTACAAGTAGAGAGAAACAAGGATTCTCTTTAGCCTTACTGGACCCAGAGAATGGACAAACAGCAAAAGAGAGCTCTCTCCAATTTACATCCTCTCAGGAAAAAAAAAAAAAGTATAAGTGGATGCATAGCCAAGACTATGAAAAACTAATCCAAACAGAAAGGAAAAAAAAAAAAGTCTTTAAAAAAGTTAAAAGCCATAACTTTTACCCACCTTTTGAGTGACCATGACCTTTAAAGGGTCTCTTAAAATGCTTTTTATACTTTTTACGCTTACGTCCTTTTTCAGTGCAAGCAATTTTTTGGGAAAAGCATAAAATTCAAGTTAGTAAAGTAGAAATGTAAGAAAGCATAATAAAAGATGGAAGAAAGTTTAATTAGTCTTAAACCAGAATGCCTTAGTAAGGTCTCATTAAAAGCTTTTAAAGAATTTCAGATCTGTCAAGGAAGCAACCAGCTACTTCTCACAGCACAGACTTATTTTTCATAATTTATGTATACCTAAATTCACTATCAGGGAAGGAATTGAAACCTTGCTTTTTTGAGACACACACACACACACCCCCCCCCGACTTTTTTTTTTTTTTAAAAAGTCATAGAAGTTCAAAACCCAAATAAAATAAGCAGCCAGTAAAATCTTTAGATAAAGTATCCGAATTTCTACTAGATCAATTGTCCTGCCAATTACAACATCAAGGCATTTAATTCAACTTCCATATATTCCTTATAATGTCTCAAGATTTTGAGGAATAACAAATAATCACCAGGCTTCTCTGCAAATACATACCCAAACTTCCTCATGAAAGCATTATACAACATAATTACAGATCACTTATGTACAAAAGAGAGCTAAAAACAGAGCCATGACTGTTTATTAGAAACCCCAGTGAATAACTTCTTCTGTAATCCAAGTGTTTGGTCTTTTTATTTAATGACCCCAGACATTAAATAAAAATCATTGTAACTGAACAGTTAATAATATATACGTGTGGGGAAAAAAAAGCCATGGAAGGTTAAATCCTGAAGAGGCTTCTACCATACAAGGGCATATCTTCCAAGTTAAAGTATTTAAGATATAGGTGGAAACCCAAAGAGCATTTTTCAATATGATTCTCATACTAATCAACAGCATGGCATGAAAGCAATCTCAAAGAACGATAATACTAACTGCAAAGAAGGCATACAAAAATTATGACTCTTTAAAAGCTTTAAATGAAATTAAATTCTATTATTTACATACAAATTATGACCCCCACAATCACAACCGTTTCATGAATTAAATTAATGGTCCTATTTTTCCACATTTCCAAAGAAAACCAGTTTGGTGAGTTGCATTGTTTCTTTCCCCTCTCTGGCCACATAAGGGAAAAGAACTTTGCAAGAGTGCTGGTTGTGCTTAACTTTAAGAGATTGCAGCATGAGAAGAGTATCCCAATAAAGCAAGGAAGCAAGTGCAACAATGTATTTAACTCCAGGGAACAACTTTATTTTTATGTAACATTCCTGCCTGTTCAAACAGAAGAGGAGAAAGTGCCTGCCAAGACTTCAACCTGTCTTGCAGGTAAGGTTATCACCCTACAAATAACAAGGAGAAAGAACTATGCCAAAGAGAAACAACATTTTGTTTTGGGTAGTTCTTTTTAACAGTACAAGTAATACTCTATAAATGATATTTTAAAGACAGCTTCCTTCACACACTATTGAATTTGCAGTTCTCAGGCTTTCAAACCTACGTATGACAAAACTAAGGCAATGCCATTTTCCTCTTGATTACCTGCACCCATTACCACATAGAAAATAAATGTATGATTTTCAGCTCATTCTAAACCTGTGTTAACATAAAACCCCACTAAATAATTTTGGCAACGTTTCTGAAAGTCTGGTTCAAGAAGATAAATATCCAACAGGTACAACATAGTAACAGTTGTCCAATTTCAATGGAAGCTGTTTCCTTGTCTAACTTGAGAGCAATCCAAATAAACAGAACCGGGGAAAGCTCGCTAAATGCCTTCAATCTGTTATGATTCATTTTGCCTGTCCGTGGTTTCAAGACCGCCTGAACTCCCAGTATCTTAAGCCAAGTAAGTGCAATTACCCTCTAGTCTCAAAACATTGAAAAATAGTGTCTTAAAACTACAGCAGAATGTTGTCAGTATTTTATAACATTCTTGAGCTCAACACAGCTGATGGAAATCTTTCTAAAGTTTTTACTCTTCTCAAACAGCCACTCAATTAAGACTGGACTAGTCATTGCAAGTTTCCACTTGAATCCAAAGTCAGTTAAATTTTATTTCTAGAACCACTAATATATGGATGCTCACCAAACAAGAACTGTTTTCTCTTTTCTGTATTTGGCTCCTTTGGGGGGAGGTCTGGGAGGAGATGGAGAGGGTGGGGAATGTTAAAAATGTAAGCTGCATACCCATCATGCATGTACAAAGTGGAGCCATGCATACCCACCAGGCTTAGTGTCCTTGTAAATTAGACTCTCCAACCCATACAAGGAATCTTGTGAATGAGTGCCTTGGTCCACATGGCAGCAAATAACCAAAAAAATGCATTTTGTTTAAAAGAAGGAAATCAGCTCCTGATTTAATGTTAAGTTTACAAAACTCGTATGACACATTAGTATTTCCATTACAGTATCTGACATCCAGAGTCACTTCAGAGTACCTAGTTTCAAAGATTATCTACATAGGTAAATTATGCAATTTTCATTTTACTTACAACCAGCAAAACACAGGAGTTGCAAGCTTGGATCTCTATATACGAGTTTTGATACTGACAGATTTTATTATCTTAGAAAACAGAAAATAACGTTTTTGTCAGCTTCTGTCAGCAGAGCTTATTATCACTTCCCCATCACGCTACACTAACCACACAGTAACATGACCATTTTGCTCAATATTTGAATAGCACGTCTAAAGAAAATACCCACAGGACTTTTTATATTAAGAGACTCAAAATACATGCAAGCACTGAACAAGATTCTAAACACATTAAGGTTAGTTGAGTACTAATTGGAAAAACAAATAGAGCTGAGGATTCATGGATCTGATAACTTTCTATTCAATATATTTCCTAGATATTCACCAGCTTTCGTGTGCTTTTAAAAGCCCACAGAAAGAGCCGAATTTCTTAGAATTTTATACTTGTAAGG
The DNA here is from genome assembly GCA_033628505.1 of Tringa tobata. Taxonomy (NCBI): domain Eukaryota; kingdom Metazoa; phylum Chordata; class Aves; order Charadriiformes; family Scolopacidae; genus Tringa; species Tringa tobata. The sequence continues at coordinate 3,341,153 of JAHREE010000136.1, forward strand.
GATTTGCTCATGCAAGAACAAGTCCTCCTGAGTACAATATTTTAGTACAACACCAGAAACACAAATAGCTACCACTGAGACATGACCATAGAATCATAGAATATCTCAAGTTGGAAGGGATCCATATGGATCATGATGCACTACGACCGAGAGGATAGCTACAGTTTAAAATAATCAAATTTGAACATTCCTCTAGCTTTTCTTCACAAGGGTGAAAGTTTAAAACTTTAAAGTTTAAAAAGTTTAAAAGTTTAAAACATAACTAAATCTGAGTTCTTTATATAAGGAGATGAGCTACTGAGGTATCGATTTTTAACAATTTTTTTCTTCAAAAGCCTTATAAATGCTGGATGTAGTAAGTTTTGTTCAAAAAAAAAAATAGATGACTGTTGCAGGTGCACGGAGTCACTCTTAATTATTAGAAGTTCCAGAACTGGAATTTTTCGAGCAGTGCCCATTAGGTTAAATTCTTTTTGTTATATTATCCCTTCATCCCATTGCTACCAGTGCCAAGAACAAAGGCTGAAACACTGCTGCTTTACAGTATCCAAGTCCTACATAACCAAGGTTAAACCCTCAGGAACACTCCTTTGCCCCAGTATGAAGTAATGGCTGCAAAATTCATTCACTGAAGCTGTCTTAGGTCTCATACATTTTCTGGCACATTAAAGACAAGAAATAAACCAAGGCTTCTTTCTTCACTGCAAACCCATTGCTAGATTGCTGTTTGAAGGAAACTGCGAATGTACATCTCAAACTGGCAAAACAGGAACAAGGCAGTAGAGAGTCCTATAACCGGAAAATTAATAAGCAAGGATATTACAATCAAACTATATTTTTCCAAGTGTTCTAAGCACCATTTCATTTTCAATAACTTTTCCAAGGCAAATGGCTTTCGGGATTACAGGTATCCTAGAGATGCACCTTAAGAACCACTATACCACCCATAAACAGGTCTCACTTGAGACAAAAACTTCAGTAATAACTCATTCCTCTGCTACATGTAGTTACCTGGCATCGGTTCAGAGCTTGGTTTCTGTCCAAACAAGCCTAATTTATACCATAATTTTCTTAAAGATATTTGTTACAACAACAACACACAAAAAACCAAAAAAACCTACCACAAATCAAGTTAACTGGACTGAAATGATCAATTATTTGATAATAATTGAGAGTTTGAAAATTTTTAATGACCAAGATCAGAAGAAAGTTCCGTATGTTCACGTTCAATTGTTTTCTTGTGTCGTGAATTATTTCCTGCTTAATAGAGTTTCATTTCTCAAACCAGTCGAAATGCAGTACAGCATAAAAGGACAGCAGAAACTGAAACAAAAGCATTACTGCAGAAGTAAAAGTTTACAAGCCTTACCACTCTCAAAGTTTCCTTTAAACAAAACCAACCGGTCACACGCACCTCTAAAACACATTATTAAACATCTATTACTGAAGCTTTAAAGCAAGATAACAACGTTAGCCTCATGCAAAGCAGTTCCTATCTTTGGTCCTGTCCCCCTAGAGCTCCAAGGAAAAAAATAGGAAAAAAAAAAAAAAAAAAAAAAGAGAGACACATACCAAGGTTATCAAATTCCCATTTCCAATGGAAGCTGACTGGATAAATGAATGCTAAACAAAACAAATAACATTTCCTTCAAGCTTTAGAGGAAAAAGGCTTTCCAAAATGCTGTAATCAGATTAGCTAGACACTTGAAAAAAACAAATATATTAAGTCAATCACAAAAACAGGACTTGGCTTTCATAGCACGGTTTAAGTCCTCAAATTCCAACAGTGATTTGTATTATTAACACGATACCTTTTTCTGCCGCTTTCTGCAAAGCTTCTTCAATTCTTGCCAGTTCCTTTTGTTTATTATCCTGCAAGAATTTTTCTTCCTTCTCTGCATCATATTTAATGCCTGTAAGCCAAGTTGGGACAGCTTTATCCTAAATTTCAAGTTATATAAATGCATAATCAAGCAATGCACCCCTTATTCAACATTATGTGGCAAAACATCTTGTTAGAGATAAACTTTATTCTCAGTTTTATTGCTGAAAGCTGCATCCAGCCTATGAAATTGTTAATTTTACACAGCAAGACACTAAAGAACTGTATCAACATTCAAGCATTACTTCATAAGAAAACCTTTCTGTGGAAATCCAGACCCCTAAGTGTGGTCTGCTCAGTAGAAAGCAGGTTTGTAAGTTCTACTACACATGCATTTCACACTTAAACTTGCAAGTTTTCTTAACATACCAGAGGTTCTGATTTCAGAGAAAACTAACCAAGTTCTCTGATCCTCTTTCCTCTCCCTAAAAACAGTTCTAATGGACTTATTATGTTTGATCATTGTCAGTTAGAAGCAGATGAACTATATCATGCAACAGCCAAAATATCTAAACCATGCTAGAAGAGTGGCTTCAGGATAAGCATACTTTAGAGAAAACTTGGCTGTTGAACTGAACTTGGAATAGACGCAACCAGGCACTTGTATAAAAGCAACAGGTGCTATTTTCTCCCACCCTTCTTCCACTAACTTGCCAGTATTTGTCTAGAAATTTCCCTGAGGCAATGGTATGGAAAAATGACAGCTTATATGAACTACTTGCTGTTATATACTCAATTACTTGGTACCCTTAGATATATTGCTCTTCCATTGTTTAACTGCTATTGAAGAGCTTACGTACTTGCTCCAGGAACTATGAGAAGATACAAGCCTTCTAGAGTTGCAACAACTGCCTCGCCATAGAGATTCTTCCAAGGAATCTTCAGAGTGAGTTTATCTAAACAAAGCAGATACAGTTACATCAAAACAAAAAATCTATGCTGTGCTTAGTTCAAACAAAACCTCAGGCATCAAAGAGCATTAGCCCTATGTCTTGGTGTCCTAAACAGCTTAGTAGGTAAGAACAAACTATATGGGCCTAAATATTTTATAAAGCCCTTGAAGTGATAAAATACATGCAGAGAAAATATAAGCCATAGATTTAAGCAAGATGCAGTTTGAGTCAGAAGATTTCAGATCAAAACCCGAGATCATGACTGCAGTTCAATTCACTGGGATGAAGATGATTTTCCCAGGGAAGCAGAAAAAAACCAACATGCATTCCAACAAATGTTTCATCTGAAAAAGCAATGCTGACCACCATGGAAAGGAATTTGTGAAAAAGTAGATATGTAAAAGTTCCTAAACCCTTGCCATCTTTGCCAGTTTCAAGAATCTTACTTAAATTTCCATATTCCTAATCTGTCCTTTAAAGAGCCACATGCATTCTGCCTGTGCTAAAACAGCTCCCTTGTTCTTTCCATGTACCTGGAAAGAACCTCTCAAGACATGTTTTTCATACCAGCCTGTAAAGTTACACAAACAGGATTTGCCAGACTACAGTTCGTGATTTATCCAGGGCAGTCACATTAGACTTCTATGCTAGTTTCAACAGTGGGTAAAACTACAGAAATCACTTAAGAAAGATTGATAAAAGAAATGCAGAGACAGGACTGATCTTAAGGCCTGTACTAAAATTTCCATTTCAATACTTACATTGAAACAAAAACTCACCTATCTGACCAACTTTTATTCTAAAAGGTACATCCAGTTCACTCTGCAAAGAAAAAAAAAATTAAGTATTAAAGAGATCCACGTATTTTAAAAATAAGCTGGTTTATACAACAAAATTATTATCTTCATTTCTGGTAAAATTATTTTTCCAGAACTGATGTTCCAGAATAGAAACAGTTCTCCATATGACACAGATATAATTATTGAGCAATACTTATGTGAACTCTGAAATCTGTAATTATGGTTAGGTTTGTAAAAAGCTTTAAAAGAAAGCATTTACACAGTTCCAGCAGTTCTATCCTACAAGTATGATAATGTCTTGCTCCAAAAGTTACTAAAAAGTAACATTTTATCTACATACAAGAATTTAATTTTAAATCTTTATTAATTTGCCATGTAGAAAAGGCTAGAAATTAAAGCTGATTTAAAGTTGTTGAGTAAAAGCAACAGATTAATTAAAAACCATGAAAGCATTGGGGTTTGAATTTAACATGAAACAAGATGATTTACTGAAAATACTTCAACACTGTAAATGAGAAGGAACCGGCAGTATTAGCTTTGAAGATTAAGAGCTGTGACTAACTGGATACAAATTCACAAACAAAGAAGCTGAGAGGTCAAGCATTTTGATAGTAATGACTCTAATAATATAACCTGAAAATCATACGACAGGTTGCTAAAGAGCTTCGGTCATTGTTTGTCATCAGCCATTTTTCATCATGATTGAAAAACAGGATAAAGCTGAAGGAACCCATCAGACAGATTTCATTACTATTGCTACTAAGTTTTTTAACAAAGTAAAAAAGGAACATTGACAGCAGCTACCCATTACACTTCTGTATTTTTACAGCTGAAGTCACACAAAATGAAACAACAGCCTTAAAAGATCAAAGTACATATTTCACAAATGACACTTCAGCACTTTGTGTCAGCAAACTCACTCTCTAACATATTTTGGGGAAAAAATGGTTACATTTTCAAGGTGCCTAAGAATTAATTTGTAAAATAATTTTGTAAAATTTTAGAAATCTTACACTCATCTTCTTAGGTTGACTTTGCATGAGCTAAAGATTAAATTCTGACTGAGGTCTGACAAACTTCCTTCATTTTAATGAAATACTCTTTTACTATGACTAAGGAACAAATAGACTCAGGAAGCTTAAAACTAAAAGTAACTATTTGCTTCTCTCCCTTTTCCTAAGGGCTTTCTTTTCTTACATTTGAGAAATACTGTATCCATGTACTAAAATGAAAAGCTAGTTATTTTCTGCTGGAAAACCTTATGAGGATAACAAAAACAATACAGGCAACAGCAGACAGGCAAACTAGAAAAGAAAAGATTGGATCATATCACATTTGTTTAATGCCTTCTTTTTTCAAGAATGTGTAGTCTAGTTCTCTAAAAATGGTGTTCAAATTGACCTTCCTTTAATTATTTTTGCATAGAAATCTAACATATTGCAGTTGTAAAGCAGTCAGAAACATCCCTTGTTTTCAGTTCTTGAATTTGTCTTAGTTCTCTTTCAGCTCTGGTCAGTCATATACATGACTATGCATTTTTCTAAGTCAGAACTACTAGATACCATCATCATAAGAACGAAAGATATGTAGATAACATATTCTTCCTTCCTTTTTTTTTAACTACCAGATTACAAAGATATTTGTAACAAGAGTTTTAAAGTACAACAAAGTTATCAGGAATGGATGAAATGGGCAGGTAAAATATGTAACTTCAGAACTATGAAGAGAAAGAAATGATTAGGTCATACAAAGATCCAACATGTTTTCAATTCACACAAGAGTAACATTTCTCTTTAGTGAAATCTGAAGCACGCTAAAGATTGCAGTAAGATTCTCTCAGTAGTACAGGTGTTCATTAGCTCAATTGAAGAACACAAAAATCAGCCAAGTTTCTTTTTCAGACAAGAATATGGGTACTTAATGCAAGTTATTTCTTGTTTTTCCTTCACTCCGTCACTCCTATTTTAAAAGGAACAGAATGGAGCATTTGAATATTTACTTTCAGAGAGTACACATCTTAAAAATGCCTTCCTTGCCAGTTTGAAAAAAGCACCAATTTACACAGAAGGTCATAAACATAAGCTTCAATCCCAT
>JAHREE010000136.1:3351684-3389902 GCA_033628505.1 Tringa tobata
GCGGCTGCGCGGCGGCCCCCGTGATAGCGACCGGCTCGAAGCCGCTGCCGTGTGGTAAATGGCAGGCACCGAAACCCTCCTGTCTCTTTCCGACACCCCCATCTCGCCTCCGCACCGGGGTGGGCGGGCGGGTCTGACCGGAGGCTGGCGAGCGGCGCGGGGAGGGCGCCCGGCCTGGGCCCCCTCAGGCACTCCTGAGGCGATTCCCGCCAAAAGCTGGGTCCCCCCCTGAGGCGCAGCCCCGTAACTTGTACACGCAGCCGCAAGGCCTCGGTGCGATGGTGCCATCTCTCCTGTTCTGCTCTTTATTTAGGGTGCTGAATGCCCTCCAGGATGAACTCGTGGTTGTGCCGTTCCACTGGGATCAGGCAGAACCTGTCGGTTTTGTTATTCTGTCCACTCAAGTGACATGAAAACTCACAGACATGGCAACACGTGGAAGGATGCCGCCCGTCTGGTGAGCCTGCAGGTAGGGATGTCAACACAGGAACAAATGTTTAAGTCTCGGGGTGACTGATCTCAAACCTGTTATGTAAAATTCTGAACTCATAGGAGTGCCATTATGTCATGGAAGAACAGCACTTTGAAGCTCAAATTTACACATCGAGTCTAAAAATGTGTCCCAGAAAAATGAAATTAATATTAGCAATAGGATTCAACCTCAAAAATATATGAAAGAACACCAAGACCACATGAACGTGATCAGTGAGGGTCTCTTAACAGGGTGAGACAAATATTGCTTTAAACGGCATTCAAATATATTGTGAAGTTGAGGGCAAGGTGGTGTTATAAAGCCACAAATAGTTTAAGGAAAATATTTAAGTAAACTGATGAAAGAAGGGTCTGTCAGTGGCTGTTACCACTCTGGTTCTGTTACAGCCTGTGTTTTAGGCTTGCAACCTCCCTCTTGCTTTAGTTGAGGTAAATCCAAAGAGCTCTGCTTGGATCTCTTTTGACTTTATTTGTATAGTGGTCACATACATGAGATCACCCTCATCCAAATAATGATGTGTCAAATGTATTTTCAGTTTGTTAAATATGTGATAAATCATAGAGTCCAGTCCAGAGCGTGCAAGCGGCATGAGAAGATTGATTATCAGCAGCCTTTTTTCATATTGTAGGAGACAAATGCTACACCTTTACTCCATTACTGTACATATATATGCCTACTTTCCTGCAAGCATTTTTAACATCAAATATTCAATGGATAAGTTAGACCCTTATGCCACGAAGATCGAAGTTCAGGCCTGCAGTGGCTGTTAAACACAATGGTCCGGATGCGGGTGTGACTGGGGAAGTGATATTATTGAACACTGGAGATACAAGGAAATGCTGGGGAGGTTCCTCAGGGGAAAGTCTCTCCTTGCGCTCCACCGTGAGCAGCCACTGGTAATGGCTGACGTGTGTCAATGTGCACAGGCAGCCTTTTCCCTCCCACGGTCTGTGGCAGTTCTTGCACAAGCACCGTCACAGGCTTTATTAATAGTCACAGTATCGCTCAAAATCACCTGAGCAGAGTCCATTCTGGCCCTTTTACAAAACTGGTCTATGCCTGAATGTGGATAAATTGGTTTTATGTTGAGTTGGTAGTGCTGTTTTTGTTCTTTATGAGAACTGTGGCAACCTAGAGGTGATTTCAAGGATCATAAGTCTGTCTCTGTATCTTCAAACTAAACACATGGTGATTCTGACATGATTACTTTAACAGATGAGTATACACCACAAGTTTTTATTCATGGATGGCATTAAAATAATCTAAAACTATAGAAAAATGAGGCGTGCTTTAAATGATTTTAAACAAAGCTATATAAAACCCCAGCATTGACTAGAGCCTCTCTTACAAGTCATTAAGCTAGGGAGGGAAGGGGTAGAAGGGAATTATGAATGCCAGGTACCAACCCCACAGCCTCTGTGTGACTGCAGAATTCAGCACACCAAGGAGTAATGTCAGGTTGTCTCCTAGAAGACCAGAGACGATGTTTATTGCCAACTAAGCACACTTTTGCCCCAGTAGATGGGAACAATATAATAAGAAGAGAGCAGCTATTATGGAAAGTTTTTACAGTTTAAAGTCAGAGCTGCAAACCAAAATCATCAACCCAAAACTCTTTTATTTCTCATCGCATGATGAGAGCTGTCAGCACCTAAAGACCACTAGAATTACTTGCATCTCTACAGCTAAGGTCTCTCTGTATCTAACTATCCTGCATATAGTCACACTAGTGACTTAGCAGTGATGTTTGTCACAGGTACAAACTTACATTGGAAGGTTTGTTTCTGTCCATTGTTAGAAGAGAAGTAGAATAAAGCATCTCTCTTTCAGAACTGTTTCCTGCAATACCTGACCAACATAGCATTAGTTTTATTAAACAAGTGCTTTCATGCCATTTTTTCTTGTTTTCCAAAGTCAAATTCATTCCTGACAATTTTTTTAACCTTGAGTAACATGTTAATACAAATTATCTTCCATAATGCCTTAAAAGTTCTTTGCCAGTTAATTGATTTCTGCATATCCTAGTGTTTGAAGTGAAGAGTTTTAGTCAAAAATTACTGAATTCACATTTTACTATTAGCTATTTAGCTTTAGACAGGAAGACAAATTGCTATTGAGGTATACTATAGAAACTATTAAAAATGGCAATTTATATTTTATTTGGTTTTTTACTTCTTTTGTGCAGTGCTGGCTGTTCTAAGCCATTCCTATCATAGAGAATTGTCTATGCAAGAAAACAAGACATGAAATAGTGAACAGAGCCCCTGCTGCCATTCTGTTAGGAAACAAACTTTGTAATCTTTTTTAATGAAGTTTTAAAATAATTTAGCTTATTATGCTTTTGTATACACAAACCGCAGCTTAATAACTAAGATTTGAGCAAAAGCAATGGCTAATCAGTGACAGCTCTTAGTGTGTGTAAATTTAAGAACAATCGTGCACATCAGTGGCAATAAATGTTCTCTATAACAATCATACAATATAACCAGGATGATATATCCATTTTCTACCTACCTTTCCGTAACGGTGATACTGATTTCTGCACAGCAAAAAAAAACACAAGGAAAAGTTAATCAAAACTATAAAGCGTGTTGAAAGACATAAGAAAATAGTTTCTATGTGGTTAAATAAGTTCCTAATTGACTAAAGTGTTTACCTGAAGAACTTGAAGAACTCCATGAATTTTTAAAATCATCCTCTTATAGCATATATTTGAGTAAATGAAATTTCTACTGCTCTTTACAAACATGCTTTCCTAACAAACATTAATAATGACCTAGTGGACAAAAAAATTGCTCCTAAAGTAACGTAACTTCACCTGGAAAAGAACCCCAGCAAATCCTATCCGTATCATATATTCATATATATTCATATATTCAGTAAAACCTACATAGATTTTTTTTTAAGAAAAGGAAAACGGAACAGAATTAGGAATGGAAAAACTGTGAAGGCAGCAGTTCTGTTAGATATTTTATCAACCGTATGTGTGGTTACTTTAAGTATTGAGATATTACTTGAATATAAAGATACATATTTTTGCACCTCTACTACCAAACAATCCTTTGTTAGTCTTCCTGATCCTCCCTTGCAGATAGGATGACACTTAAAAATGACATTAATGCAGCTCTGTCTGTTGGTAGGTACCATTCCTTGTGTGTTTTCAATGAAAAAGGTAAACAGTCCAAAATCAGGGGGAACAACATCCACCAAAAAAACCTCATACACAGTTCCATGATGTGTGAGTTCTGTATCTGGAAGAACGGATACAGGACAAACAGAATTTTTGGTATTTGCTTACCATTCATTGAATACACAGATAATGTTCATTCGCCTCCAGGAAAAACCCCTGCATTCTGCCCATTTTTTCTAAATACCAACATTGAATAGACATGACTGGTTTGATAAATATGAATGGAATCAGTAGTTTCACTCAGCTGAAAGTCATCAAAAACAACATGTTTTGGTTGACTCATAGAGGCTCCTTGTGTATTATTGTAGTACTTCAGTAAATAAAAGGATTTGATGATTCCATCACTGCATAAAAACCTACTAAAAAGAAAACATAAATACAACACCGTAACACTTAACTTCGTGGTTTTGCTATTTATGTGGCAAGATTTGCTCAAACCTCTGAGGGAAGCCTGTACAAAAAATGAAACCTAAAAAAAACCCTCAGGAAATCTGCATTGAAAGTATCAGTTAAAGCTTCGGTTTTATGAATAGAAATACACTTTGCAACAACAAATACTTGTTTAGTGTTGCCTGTTACACAATCTTGTATGCATAAATAAATAATAGTCACAGCAATTCTAATGCTAAGCTGAGGTGGGTACATGGATTGGTAGCTAAATAACCAAGCTTTCTTCTCCTATTTTACTGCATTAATATTACAAAATCTCAAGCTCCCACCATCTGACTGTTGGCAAGTGAACAGATGGCAAATTTTATCCACTGTACCTCACTAAACAGTGTATGCCTATTAGCAGTTGGGAAATCAGCCAGATAATGTAGCATCAACTCTCAGCACAAAGATGAGAGGGCTGTGTGATGAGTTAGATCAGATTACGGAGTGCCACGTTTGGACAAGCTTTAAAAATCTCCAAAACTGGTTATCGCTAAAACTCTGAGCAACCTGTTCCTTTTATCCACTCTGATCATGAGGGCTGTTTTATTCCTTTTAGCTATTGAGAATTTCCCTTGCTGCAGTTTTTGATTGTTACAGTCTCAGGGGTATATACTTTAGGCACATGTTTTTGGATTTAACAGATGGAAGTGATCAGTATTGATGATTTTGCCATATTGCCTTTTCTAAAGAAAGGTTCATTATTCTACAGAAACAGTACTACTGGATATTGGTTTTAATTTTATTTACTTTTTGATTTAGATTTTTTACAGTAACTTCATTTTTCACTGTTTTTAAGCTTGTTTCTAAGTAGCGCACAGGAGATTTCATTAATGCTGAATGCATTTGCAGAAAATAATGGAAAACAAAATTATGTCAAATACTAAAATAACTGCCAAAATTACATTACGAGAACTAGAATAGCAGAATAATTAGAATAAATGCTATTACTTAGCAGTTAGAAAACCGCTAAGTAATAATTATTAAGATAATTCTTAGAAATTTTTGCAACACTTATCTCAATTACGCTAGCAATAAGTAAAACCAACAGATTAAGATATATTAAGATGTCTGAAGCACTAAGAAGATGCCAGAACATAGCAATCTGCTTTCCCTTTTCCCCTGTGACAGCTGGAGACTCTCAGTTCTCAGTGGAGAGCCTTGAAGAACTCACATCTGCAAAAAGCTCTGATACTGTTTCAGTGTGTTTCCTCTCTCTCTTATGGAACAATAAAATATAAAAGAATTCCCAGGAAAGAGTATGTAAGGACTAAGGGATACACAAATGTAAGCGTGACAGTATATGAAGCCAGTATTAACTTCAGCTACTAACGCCAAGGCACAGCCCTTTTAGAAAGGGACAAAGTTGATCTTTATTCATAACAACAACTTCAATCATCTGGAGAAACCCCAGTTTTGTTTCTCAGGATAATTTTAAGTCAGATATGTTGTATAAATTCTAACACAATTATTTTTTTCCCCTGTGAAAAATATCACATCTGTTTCTAAATAAATAAGTGTGCACCCTTTCCCATTATCCTCCAAGACAAACCTTGCCTAAAATTATCCTCACTGGCTACTGTGAACAAGTTTTGAGATAAATCTAGAGGAAAAGATGGCATTCCTACTGACTGTTCTTTGTTAAAAGCCTAGAGCCAAAGCTTTTCATAGCTTTCATGTGATTAGAAAAAACAAGGACTGCATAGTGTAGATAGCCCATGGTAAGAAGTAATGCTGCATCCACAAATGAGGATAGCTCCATGAACAATCTGACTATGGCAGGTGTTTTTCAAGGGAGTTTGAAGAATCATCTCCTTAATCTACTACACGTTATCTGCATCTAAGAGATTTCTTAATTAGAATCTGAATTTCTGCATGAAATTTCTAAGCTAAGAGGCTTACTCTATCTGATCAGTATTGATCATATGCATGTCATACCAACTGAGATTTGAAATATAAATTACATTGCTATCTTTTATCCTGAGCCAAGGAATCTTCAAAAAACAGCTAAGTTCTATCATAAGAAGACTCTGACTGAATTTTTCATGAGGACTTTATTTGATGGTATTTCTGAGAATCATAGCTCTTTTCTTCAGTGATGTGCTGTGAAGATGAAAAAGCCACTAGCTATGTAAGAAAATGGGTTGAAATAAAAATGCACTTGTTTTAATGAATGTTGCCTTTTAGTGGTGAAGGAAGCAATAATAGTCTAGTTTGGACCAAACACATTTGCTTTTAAATTACAAGTGTAATTTCATTCTCTTGATAAGAACTTTAACTTGTTCATTGTGAAAGCACATTTATATATCTATTAATCCAAAGCTAAGCTATTTCACTTGCTAAAAATTTCAGTCATTTACACATTGACTTTGACATTGGAACAGTCCACTAGCAAAACCCACTAAATCATAAATGATAGAATTGTTTGAGGTAAATTTTTATGAGTGGCTTTTCTGGAAAAGTACTAACTGATATTGAAGAAATGGGGTGCTGAAAGGTAGCACAATCACTTATTTATTATCAGTCAAAGATTGATTTGGAGATAGTTAAGAATAGTAGGATATTAAACAGTTACTGTTTGCTAACAGAGTTAGTGAATTCCCAGATGTGGAGGTCAGTCTTTAAATAATACAGTAAAGAAAAAATCCAAATGTCCCACTTACTGTGAACTCAAAAAAATCAAGAGTTTTTCTTCTCACTTCAGTCCAGATATTGCTGAAGTACAAGTGTTGCTTTTAGTTAAAGAAAAAGAAATTAATCTAAGGAACAGGAAATACAAAATGTTTACTGTCACCTATTTTTTACAGTGTCCATTTATAAGAAGCCCTACAATTTTCAAAATCTTAGTGCAGGCTGAAAACGTTAATATAGGTTACCTTATTTGCTAATGCATTACACCAACTGCACAGTCAGCCAGCAGGTCACCCAGCAAAGCCACCACTTAAGTCACAGGAAAAACTATTGTCTTCAGATGTTCCTTCTTGGCAATATTTATCTCTCATGGCAACATATGTACGTTACATAACAAAACAAAGACCATGTGTGATTCTTTTGCATCTATAAGTTTAAAATTGTATTAACACTGTTAGAATCAATATAGGTACAATATACAAAGTCAACATGCATTAAGAATTATTCTCTGCATTTCATGTGTCACAATATTCTTCTCAGCAATTTGTGGCTCAGACCTCTTGATGTTTACCAAAAAGTGTAAGACAAAATAATAAATTAATTAGGATTGATGAGTCAGGAAAAAACAAAGGCAGTGTGTAACTTTTATTCATTTCACATTGTGCAAAAAAACAAAAAAAGCAAAACAAACCCCTTGTACGTTCCTGGATTGTCAGTGGCAGCTGAGCTTTGCAGCATCAGCAAGAAAGTGTCTATAATATAACATCTAAAGGGCTAATGAGAAGTACCTTTTGTATAAAGTAGGGACCTCACCTCCAGATGGCATGTACTTGGTACCTGTGGTAGTAGCATTATCAGAGCTAGCTCAAGTACACTAGGGAAATACCTAAAAAAACAGTTCAAGGGATCTCAGCTTTTCATAAACTCTATCACAGTCTGAAATGATTGCCTTGTGGAGCTTTGTTCCTTCCACTGAAAAATCCCACGTTAACCTTCTAACATTTATTTTCTGTGCATATTATATCATCTGTAATTTATGCAAATGTCAAATTTTTTCATACTTTGTACTTTTCATACTTTGTTGCACAGTATGAATTACATTTATCACAAAAAAAAAAAAAAACTATGTGCAGTGTAACACAACTAACAGACATCTAGGACAAAGCGCTTGCTATTAACCTATAAATGAGTAGTTCCACCACAAGGCCCTCATTGTTTTGCTCTACTCTGACCATTTGCATAGATATATCAATACTATTTTATAAAGTCCAAGGGAAAAAAAAATAAAACAAGCTTTATTTTTTTTACTTACCACCCACAGCAAGTGGCAAGCCATGGCCTAGAACTGCCAGACGTGATAAATTATTGGAAACAAGGCTAAGGAGGGACTTGCAGCACATTCCTGTGGCAGGCAGCACCTTCTGCAGAGAAATAATTGAAGCTGTGCGCTAACAGGAAAATATGTTCTCACCTTCTTATTTTCTAGAGGCCTGCAGCAGACTTTGAGAGTTGTGCATCATCGCAACACAAGATCAGACTCTCACAGTAAGACTACCCGGGTGCTTACCTCAGTGTTCCTTCCAGATGATGTAAGTTGGAAAAGGGTCTCCTTCCAGAAGCAGACTCCAAAAGAACTAGAATTAGGCACTATCTAAAAATAAAATTGTTCATTGGCAACATACACGAATTTAATTCTTTATATTTTTAATTTCATTCTAAATGGCTTTTTAAAAGTCAGCATAGCAATCAATAGAAATTAAATAATTGCTACAATTTTTTGATAGCAACAATCAAACTAGCGTCACAAGAGAAACTTACAGATGTTCCTCTACATTCCAAGAGAAACCTGTCAAGTGCCTTTTACCATTTCACTTTACCCATTCAAAGAAAACTTAGAATCACAGAATGATTATAGTTTGGAAAGGATCTCTGGAAACATCCAGCCTTACTTCCTGGCTCAGAGCAGAACAAACTTCAAAGTGAAATAAGGTCTCTTCAGGCCTTGTCAAGTTCAGTTTCAAAAATCTCCAAGGTCAGAGATTGCACAGTGCCTCTGAGCTACCTGTTCCAGTGCTTGACCACTCTCACTGTGGAAGTTCTCCTTATACTCCCTTGAAACTTCACTTCGTTCCATCCATAATTAAGTTCATTAGTTAGATATTATTTGGGCTTAGATTTTATTTATTTGTTTTCTTGTTCAAATTCACTAACTCTAAAAATCAGTGGAGATGTGTCTCAGTTACACAATGCTGAACTCCACTTCCTTCTGCAGTATTAGTCACCACTCATCATTAGATATGGTAACAGGAAATTTCCCTCTGTCCCAGGCTGTAAGGACTCACCTTTTCCTGGGGAGAGTTTTCTCCCTGCACCATAGGAGTGTGCTGACGTGACGCCTGTACAAGGTGTCAGGCCTGGTGAATTTGATAAAGGAAGTTTTTTCCTGTAGGATTAGAGCTGGAAAAGAGCAAGGATACCTAAGTAGTTAACTTTATAGTTACCATAAGGCAAGAATAGGTATTAAGCATTTAGAGCAAGAGCTAAAACTCAGATGTGATAATACTGGTTGACAAACTGCCAGGGTGTTAAATTAAAGAGACTATTGGAGGATATTGCTTCTTCCACAATTTAATTCAGCAAAGCAATTTTTAATACAATACATTGATTGTATCGTATGTATAACAACATACATAACTTCTTTAATCATATTACTTAATTATGGTAACTACTTAAGTGGAAAGAGGGGCTCAGATACCTGTTTGTTGAAAGTTCTCCCAAAATTTTGAAAATGTAGTCCATGATGAATTGTTCATGAAAATATGCTGAGCCTAGCCATTATGATGCTCCTAAAAAGGGACTGTTTACTGGAAAGCTTGTCTGTTCTTGGAGGCAGATGGGATTTATAGATATATCAGGAAGACTCTGCATTTGATATTTCTCATTGTATAAAGGGACACAATTTCACCGAAATGTCTTTAAGAGTTCACAACAGAAGTCAATAACAACACCAAAGGTGCTAGTTACACGACACAGTAAATTCTCAGTTAAGTCAATCTACATGAAAAGGGGAAGGAAGTGGCCTGATCTCCCATATTTCTATGTGATGATCTAGTTCTAGCAACAGGAAAGGAAGTACAGGCAAGCAAGAGGAAAGGGGCAGGGTAGGAAAAAAAAAATCCATATTGGTTGCTCTTGGTGGTTGAATTTTTGACAGTAACAGCAAGAAAGGCACAGTTAGAAGCCTGCAGAAAATGCCAACTTCAGTATAAATTGTAGCAACTTGCTACTTCAGCCATTTCAACAAGTTGAGGCAAAGGTGCAACACAGGAGGAATCTTACAATAAATTACAGAACCAGTAGCGTGTTTTACCAGTTTGTGCTTCTTCCATTATTGCAAATCCATGTTTCTTAATGCAAATATGTTGTTCTTCTCCTTTACCCTTAATAATGAAGTTGACCCAGGGTTCCTCTTGCACACAGGCTGCCTGCTTCAAGGGATGCAAAATCCATTTTTCAGAGCTGAACTTATGCAGACTCCTCTCTGGTGGGTCAGGAGTTCTCCAGACCCTGCAAGGCAATCCATCACCACGCTGCAAGGGCATACTCATGAGCAGGTAAGTCCCTAGTTTTGGAGATAAGTCTTTCCACACATCTCAGCAAGAGTAGAAAGACAGCCTGAGGGTTACTGTAATCTCTCATTGCAGAAGAACATGGTCTCTATTTATATTTCCATTTCATTGTTGAGACTAACTATTCACATGAAAACAAACTTTTGGATAGCATTTTTAAAGTTTATCTAATTTCAGAGTTTATCATATTTAAATATCCAATGAAGATAAAGACACTTACCAATCCAAATTTATTGTTTTATATGCATAATCTGGGTATTCATTATACCAGAATAGGAAGTATGTATGTACATGAATGTAAGTGGCCAGCTATCAGTTATCTCAAAAGTAAGGCACTTGAAGGTTATGTCTCAACGTACAAAATATTCAAATACTGTACTTGAACTCAAATGTAATATCTGCCCTTAAATTCTTTATTTTTTTGTTCTTCTCAACTCAACTGATAAGGGACACCGAGCAGCTACAGCCTGATTTTAAAAGCAAAAGTCTGCCTCAACGTTTGCTCCTGTGTTTGGCCTCCCCCTCTTCTCTACAACTTGGTATTCTTTGGCTTCTTCTGACATTCAGATACTTAAAGTTGTAGCTAAGAATTGCAACTTATTTTCCAACAGGCAATGGGACAGTCCTGCACTGCCACTCCCAAGATAGCAGATCCATATAAATGTTGATACTGTTTTAATGAAATCTAATAAATTGGAAACTTCAGTAGTGATAGTTCATAAAATTGTTGTAGATGTCAGGTTAAAGACTCAGATTGTGCTAAATCCAGAGTTTTCGATGCTATAATACAATTGTGCCAAATCAGAAAGCCGGGGTAGACTCACGGTTATTAAGCCATCGCCACCTTTCATTTTTCCATGGAACGTAACAGCATCCTTCAATGAAAGATCACAGAAGAAGAAACATGTGTGGAACAGTACAACAATTTTCATTTATGAAAGGAATAAGATATATTCTTGTCTTGCAAGTATACATGTTAATAAAATCACTCAATTCCATGTGAAGATTTGCAAAATGCTTTTGAATGCCTGCGACCATACCTTTGCTTTGTCTTCAGCTCCCCAAAAGCTTGTGGAGTTGCTCATCTCACTGCACATGTTGTTGAGACTGCCTTCACCTTTCATCAGGCTGTTTGATGACCTCACCCAGGGATCTGTAGCCACCGTGTGACCGAGCCATGTGCCAGTGCAATGTGACTGAAGCAGGAAAACTGTTTCCTTCCCCTGGAGTCAACAAGGGCAATGTTTCACTTTACAAGAGCCGTCAGACATTATAAACTGAACTGCAGCAGCTAAATCTTCCAAGAGCTGACATCATTTGAAAAGAGGACATGGACTGGAGAAGTGGGCAACCAGCTACAGAGGGGACTGTGGGCAATGTAAATACAGGCCAAGCTCTAAAGGAAAGCTTCACTGCAGTTTCCAGTAAGGATAGGGATGTGCGGGAGGATAATGTTACACCACCTAAGGCAGCAAGTACAGAGACGTAGAAATCACAGCTTTTCAGGGGGAGTTCAGGCGTGAGCTGTGCCTGGTCATCTCTGTGACAGAATATGGAAAGAGTCAGAACGAAAAAATGTAAGTCCTGCAGCAATGATCTTTAATTATGTTGTCAGTTCAAACGTGAACCTCAGAACCAACAAGTATAGTACCAAAATGCCAGGGTAAAAATGATACAAGTAGATACAATGTCTGTAGAATTGACAACAGCTGTAAGGAATATCTCGCACAGATTAGGTCAAATCATACTCTGTGGTGCCCAGATTCCGTGGGTGGCAAGTTCAAGTAGGAGGAACAGCACCTGCTCTTACCTCTGTCAGGGGAGGTGGTACGCTGCAACAGACTGGTGCCTGCCTGGCTGAGCACCTCTGTCTCTGGTTTAGCTTCAAATTACTCCTCCTGTTTAACTCATCTGTTTGGTTTAGTCAGGAATAAAGTCAAGGAGGAACCCCCAAACAGTAATTAACAGTACTGCCTCTCATAACCCTACCACATCAAATTAAAATCCGAACTCAGTCCGATTTGGGTGTTGTTACCCACCAGCACCACAAGCCAGGCATGTCCTAGGTTAGAGCATGGCCCTGGCTGAAGATATGAGTGGGTGGGAGCTAGAGGGGAGGCTCTAGATAAAGGATGCAGTGTAGATGTCCAAAGAAATTAAGCCTGAGCCCTCAGAGTGGAATGATTTGTAACACAGATTTATCAAAAGTAGATCATGTCATACCGGTTGCTATCTTTGACTGGATAACTAGCTGCACAGACTAGAACAATTTAGTAGACCTAATCTAGATAAATCTAAGCAATGGATTTGATAGAGTACCCAGTGGCAAATCACTGTTTATTAAATATTATTTAAAGATCGATTATACTTTCAAAATATTTAAATTATTTTACAATCATTGCATTTAAATAGAGAGGACAAGAATACATATGAGTATAAAGTGGAGACATTAACAGGTTATGTTCAAAGAGAAATTGCAAAGATGGAAAAATAATCCATCACATAAATGATAGTTTTTCTTAGCACCAGTGTTCCTCATGGATTGCTGTTGATATCCACTATGCTTAGTATTTAATCGTAGGGAGAGCTAAAGTTCCAGAACAACCTGGGCACTTCTGAAATTTGCAGATAAGTCAAAGCTGGATGGTATGGCCAATACTTTATCATTCAGGAAGGATTAGATGACAATGTGGTCTAGGCAGATTGATGTTCTATCTGTACAGAATTTAATTATTAAATACACTAGCACTAACCTGGGTGCTTGTCACTGATCCCAGTGGCAGCTGTGAGAAAGCAGAGGGTGCCAAATGACAGCACCTCCCTGAGCTCTGTCTCAGTGGATCATGCACGCAACAGCCTCTGCTCCCCTCCATTAACTGCTGGAGTCAGTGCCCTCCTGTGGGGCAACGCCAGATGTCATGTTTCATCTTTAATATGTGCCTTCAGCATCAAACTACATCACCCTGGCCAGAGAAAACCCAGGGACAACATTTTCTCTGCTCTGTTCCCTACCTTTGTCCTTCTCAGCAGAGGGGCTCCTTATTTGTTACAGTTCTCCTACAGATTAGTGCCACTTTGTTTTCCTTGTCCTCCATTACAATATGTATAAAAAGCTTTCCATAAAAAGGGAGAAAGAAACCCCAAAGAATCTAGTTCTTTGGCAGCATCCAATTCAAGTTGATGTTTTGGCAGTTCTAGCTGTATTGTAGTCTTCCTGACCGCTTAGGAAAAAAGGGGATTTCCCCCACGGCCTTGCCCATCCTGCTTAGGAAGCAATAATGGCAAACTGGCCTAGGCTACAGAATTTGGTAATTATTTGTAGAAAATAATGAGAGACACAACCCCTTTATTTTCAGCATATCTCACAACCTTAAATACTACCATTCAAAAATAAAGCTATCTATAGATTTAGCCTCATTTCATAAGCTTGCCTTTCTCACAAAACATTAACCCTCTGAACAGTCAGCATACGTGACTTGGAAAGGCTGAAGCTTATGGATACGAACGGTGTTTTAAGTTGTTGTCGGCATTGTAAGCTGTCCCTTATCAGAAGGAAGTAAAAGTTCTTTAATAATACTTAATAAAAATAATAGCATAGCAACTACCTCTTACAGGTGATCATGCTTTTTAGGTGAAAGGTTGTTCTTGGCAGACGAGATAGAAATTAAGAGCCTCTGCTTACCATGCTTCTACGTCTTTATTTTTGACAGCTGCGAACCATATGTGCTTTTTTTTTCCTGTTGTTACTATAACAAAGAAGGACTCAGTTAAATATTAAACATGTACATGAATTAAGCACTCACATGCTGTGCTGCAGGAGTCTGTGCAAATCAGACTATTTGAATGACAGATCTCTTGGTATATGCATTTTACCAATTCAAAGTAGCAATCCTGAACTACAGACACACATCAAGAGCCCTGTTACCTTACACGTTATGCCAAATCTTAATCACATAAATGGGTTAACTGCATGGGGACAGGGATCCATCTGAATTTCACTGCTAGATCAAAAACGTCTCATGTTCAAAACTTTCTCTATTTTAATCTCAGTTTTTAGCATTTAAAATACCAAAATAAATGGTTTTGCTTCAGCTGAAACCTATACATGGCAATCTCCAGCACATCTTGTAGCCTGCCCGTGCTGCCCTTATTTAGCTTATTCACCTTTATATTATTCCAAATTCTGTCCTGGTTAGATACATGTTTTTCCCCAAAATAAAACATTTCTCCTGCAACTCTGAGAAGCAGACAGTCCTTGACATTTCACTTTTTTTTTTTTTTAATTTTCTCTCCTCTAAAATGCACAGGATAAGATCTTCACTGGGTTTAAATTAGACACACTTTTGTTTCAAAAGCATATTCCCCATTAAGTGGGAATCAATTAGTAAGAATAGATATGGAAGATTTCTCCTGATCCTCTGAACTGAAGGGAAACATCTTGTGCTCTCTCATAGTGCAGCTGAAGTCAGCATGGAGATGCACAACCTCCAAGCAAAATCCAACTTGTGAGCTGGCAAACTCCTTGGTGAGACAGTGCTCTCCAATGAGGATCAAGGCAGTTGAGCACTCGTAAGTAACATACAATTGCCCACAAAACACACTTTCTCTGTGCTTTGTCCATTTTCACTTTATGAGAAGAGAGATGATGTGACCAGAACAAATACTTGCTGTTACGGCAACCAGCGGACCAGGTTCTGTATTCAGCATTTTAGTATAACAGCACAAAAGTAACATGCAAACCCTGACCGTGGTCTTGAAATGGTCTGATCTGCAGTAAGATTTTTTCCCTGCAGGGGCTCCAGGGCCTGTGAAACTGATACTTGCTATTAGAAAATTCCCAGGGGTAAAACTGGGAGCTTAAGATTTTTATGTACTAAGCACAGAGCCAGTGAGTATATGTAGCTTTGATGAGCTGAATTTTGCTAGCATCATACATCTGAAACTTGTCACCAGCATGAAAGGTAACAGAGTTTAGAAAGATCCTTCCACTATCCTACACTTCATATGAACACTCTGTGTATACCTCTGCCATTAAAATAGTCAAATCCGAAGATGACACTACTTTTTGAGAACAAGAAAAATATTTGAAATCAGTCAAGTCATAACCATTTCCACGATACAATGATTTGGCCCATAACCACATGAAATTTTATCTACTTTGAGAATATACAATTTTGAGAAATGCTGTTTTAAATTGAAACATTCTCCAAAATAGAGCTTTCTCTAGAAGTAAGCAAAAACGTTCCTTGGTACTTAAGGTAGTAGGCACTGAACCTTCCTGTCGCTCCAATCCTTGAACTCCAGCTGGCATTTGCCAACACAGGTATCTTCTGATAGAACTAACATCACCTGATTTCCGATTTCATTATAACGAGACAATTTGTAGGAACAGACGTACTTCTTGCCTAATGCCCTCAGTCAACTGCTTTTACTACAGAGGTAAAAGTTATGCAGGAAGGAAAACACTGAGCAGATGGGTATGTTTACCAGGGAGTAAAACTGTGTGCAGAAGCACCACTTACAATATTTCAGGGAATTGGTATAGTCAGGAAAGGATAAAAGCATATTATAATTAATAATGGCATCAGTCAGCTCAATCATAAATGAGTTTTTCAGGCTGTGATTGGAAAAATAAAATTTTTCCAATTTTTATCTTTCATAGTTAATGCTATTAAGCTGTATAAAAATACTCTTTTTTTCACTTATGAAATATTTTGAAAACTACTTATTTTTACAGAATATTTAAGAAGTACTAAGAATACATAATCATACAATGTTAGACTAGCATCTAAAATAGGTCAAACTCCAAAATGCAACCCATTTAGATGCTGTAAAGACAAGAGATGGCAACTTGAAAAGATACACTTCCAATATTTCAGAATTATTTTTTTTTTAATGAAAAAAAAAGAGTGCTCAGATTACCCAGAAATTTGAAAACTTCAGTGGAGGCAAAAGAATTATCTTGAAAAATACATTTGGCACACAAAGTATTGTATGTTCTCAAATTAAATAGAAAAAAAAATGTTTATGGTTGTATGATTCTCAGTACTTAACCTAAAAAATGATAGATGGATCCTTTCTGAAATTTTCTTCTTTAGCAGAGAGTGATGAAGCTCTGAACAGGACTTGAGTATGAAGATTTCCAGCTTGAAGAGGACTGGGTCACACAGGTTGTGTCCAAGGTGAACAGCTCACTTACTGTTAGCCAGTGCAGAAGATCAGACAGTACTGGTTTGCAGAAAAACTCCGTAATTAGCTGAAAAGCAAACCTCAGCTCGTAATCCTGTTGTTTAAACTGAGATCAAAAAGAGCCTTCTGAAAGTAGGGTGTATTGACCTATGGATGTTAGTCCTGAGGCTGGTCCAGAAATCAACCTTGTTGAAAAACCCTTGGCAGGCTTTGTGCTCATTTGGGAAAAGACAGGTAATAACTGAGGAGGGTAAACAATAACTCTGCAAATGCAATGAAATTTTCAGGAGGAAGTGTTGAGGCAACAAACTGCAAAGGGCTGGCTTAGATCTCTGTAGTTCCCTAAGAGTCGCTAAATAGGCTTTATCCTCTCTTCCAGGCAGTGTCCTTTATTCAGTGAACCCTGGCACTGGCAACCCAGGCAGGCTTTTACCAAAAGGAAGGAACTCCTCTTCCAAACACCTGATGCGAGATTAACAAACGTAAAGTCTTTTTTTCTGTTGGGCACGCACTTTGATTACACACTGTGCTAGCTTTATGGCTTCATAAACTGGTGAACTAAGCCAATATAATTGGTAACACATGATCTAATCTCAACTCATTTTGGCTTGATAATAATATTGTTCATTTTAAGCTTACAGTATTTGACCCTATATGATGTTCTTCTGTGATGTTAATATTTACCTTTCTCATTTAAAATAATAAAATAAGAAAAAGCATACAGAACTAGATTATGCCTTCATATTTAATAGCCCTGTGTGGGTTTCTCACGCAACACAAATTAGAACTTTTAAAAACAAAGGCCTTTATTAGAGTAGGTCACGCTTTGTCAAGAAAGATGAATTCAAATGTATCCTATAGCATGATCAGAGGACAGGAGAGCATTTTACAGAAGAACAGAAGAGCTTGGCTGGATTAGCCCAGCAAATTGAAGGATGACAGGGATACAGCTTTTCTTCAGAGCTGTCACTAATGTTATAAAGGGAGAAGAGCTGGTGAGACCAATTCTGGCAGAGGTGGACCTTGCTTGAAGATAAGGATCACAGTCATCCAGAGAGTGAGGCTCTGGACAAGCTTTATAAAGGACACAACCTAGAAACCTGCAAAAATGGGAGTGCTCAACAACCTAGTTCCAAATTTTTATGTTTCTGAAGAACAGTTTCTCTTTAGCAATATATTTGTCCTCTATTGATTGTGTCTGTGTTGTGCACCTGGTAATCTGATTTGAAATTGTTAAAGCCATAAATTTCCCTGGAAATATCAGATAAATTGCCATGCTTTTTAATTAACTTGAATTAAAAACAGAAAATTCTTGCTCTGCGACCAAGAAAGATTAAAAAAATGTTTCTTTTCCCAGGAAGCAGATCAAAGGCCTTTACTACAGAATGGGAATATTTCCTGAATGGTTCAAGTGCATAGCAACATGATGTACTTCAGAATATAAGTGCAATTTATGAACGTTCCTCTTAACCGGAAGCTTGGCAGGAACTGCGCTTCCCTGGCAATTGGTAAGAAACGTGCAACTACTATGAAGGGAACAAGTTCCTTTAAAAGGAGGCAGTTTAGGCTAACCCCTAAGATTTTTAAGTGGCAAGACTGACACAATAAGTCTTAAAAGTAAGATATTTTTACATATTTTCAAAATAGAATGATGACCACAAGTGCCAGATGTGCTGTCTAATTGATTTTGGCCAAAGAGCGCAGGCGCAGAGCACCCATGAGGCATGACAGGAAATGGAACGTGGTAATTCCAAGCAACCTGCTGTCCAGTCTTCCAGTCACCAGGTGAGTACTGAGAACTGTGTGATCCTGACAATTCCATAGAGTTCAGTTTATAGACACATTTCAAAAGTTAGCGCCTCTGGACACTAGGGTTTGAGACAATTCCTCTGACCTGTAAAGAAGGACGCCTATGTAGGACTCTCCTTCACCTCCTCCTCCACGATACAGCCTGACCCATTTGTAAATATTTTTGGTGTAACCTTTTATTTCATGACCCATCTTGTATATACCATTTTCAATGAATCCTGTAGAGCTTCTGGCAGGTTTTTTACTTTAGATGCATTTGGGGATTTTTTTTATTAATTCTTATGGCTTCCTTTTGGGGGAATTTAATTCTAAAACCAGAGCTTATGCTCTTCTCTGTTTTTGTGATTTGGATGTGATTTTTTTGGAGGATGTTTGTTCATTTTGACAAGGCTCCCTTTCCTGTTTAGCTATACTACCTTCTTTGTGATTTGATCTTTTTGAAAGCATGTTAGATAGGGGTGCATGCATTTGAGTTTCTAATAAGAATTATTTAAATGCTCCCTGCACAGCTTAAGTTAAGCTTTCAGCAAGCCTCCTCACTTGTCTGCCATTATGAAATACTGCAGCAAATCTGTTTTTTTCCTTCTAAAGGATGATATTTGATGATAGTCTCTACTGCAAATCAAAACTATTCATTCATTGTTATTTATCTTGCACACTGGTCAGGTGTGTCAGGACTGACTTCTCATGCCGTGAGTCTCTGGCTACTTGAAGAACGAAGCAATCACTCTGTCCTGTTCCCAGCATGACATTTACTCAACATGTCCAGGCAGTTTGAGTTTCTCAGTCTCACATCTGTTATCATTTCATGGTCACCATTCAGATTTTATTTCGGATGATACTACCTCAATTCCTCTCACTTCAAGCGTAACATTTGAATTCATAGGATTTCCATGCTGACATACTTAGCATTAAAAACAAAACAAACCAAGCCACAACAGAAATATAAATCAAATAACAAAAAACTAAAAAAAACCCACAAGACTTACTAGTTTTTATAACATAAAACTAGAGTTTGAAATATTTGGCATAGAACCTTCTTACGTACTCATCAGTACCTAAGAGGTTTGTAACACCCTCCAATTGCCTTTCCTTCTCTGTGAGCTCAGGTCTGTCCCTCAGTGCAGTGCTCAGCCATGAAAACTTTCTGTTCACTGCTCCATCAGAAATGCTGGATGTGCACTTTCCTGGAAGATACTTATAAATAACTCTTTTGCTAATGCAAACAGAAACTGTCCAGTACCAGGCTTTTTTTAGACACTGATAAATAGGTCTGTCTCAATATTAGTCAATTAAGAGAATTAATTTTGGCCTTCACTAATGATGCTCCAAAATGGTTTCTGTGCAATCCTAATGAATCCAAGCTCAGGGCTTTTAGCTCTGTGCCAGCACAAGGATGGGAGGGTGTCAGATTCCACAGACCAACCTTCTCAGGCCACAGCTGTGGAAATGCAGAATTCATGGCGATGCCTCCACTGTTACCCTCCGCCTTTTGGCTCCGCTCTCCGTAATCTCAGGCTCTGTTTTGCACAGCACAGCAGCATAATCCTCACTCAGGCTTCTGAGAAAACTGCTGAATTGAGGGAAAGAGCTGGGAGACAGTATGTCAGCCAGAGCCAGACAAAATAAGAAAGATAAAAGCCACAGGCAGAGAGACAAGATTGTTGAGATGGGGAAGGTCACTTCCTGGAAAGACATAGAGCCCTAAGGGAAAAACAGGGAATCAAGGATGGCGACTCAGCAGCTCTGAGTGTGAGCCTGTCCGAGGGGACAAGGAAGGCCCACAGTCGTCCCCCCTCACTGCCAGGTCCCTGCCAGCTCTCCTTAGCCTGGGAGCTTGTTAGTTCCACCTATCAACTGTGTGCATAAGGCAACAAATAACCACTTTGTACCTTGAAGGTGTGTATATCCTGCTTGCAACGTCTCTCTGTATGCACTCAGAGTTGCCAAAGCCAAATGACATAGAGAATAAAGAGGGCAACTCCGGTATGCCAAAACCACCAGCTAGCAGAGGCTGCCTGATGACACGTCTTTGAGACATCTCAAAGATGAGATGGCAATTCATACTCTGCATACAAGCAAGGAAAAAACCTGTTGGTCTTGAGAGAAAAGGAAAAAAAAAAAAAAAACCCAACCAAAACCTCAGCAGAACAAACACCTGATGGCCATTCACCATCTATTTCTGTCTGAGTATCAAGCTTTATGGCCGACCCGTGTATTAGAGCCACTGCCAGGCAGACATCCCATCCTCATAGCTGGCAGCACAGGACATGGAAGGCCAGCCCAGGAACCCTACCGATGCTCAGCAGTCATGAGGTTAGACTGGTAGTTGCTGGTCTGAAGCAGCAGATAAGCTTTTAAAGAGTAGCACTCTAATTTGCTTGCTTTATCTGAAGGCTCCCTTAACCTGTGTGGCTGTGGAAAGTTTGTCACATTTATCCACAAACCAAAAGGAAGTGGAGATCGATCTTTAATGTCAGACAGAAGCTGAATCACTGCCTAAACCAACATTAACTACTTCATAATCTCTCAGTAAATTAGTTTTACCTTTTCATGGCATGAGGAAATGCCAATAAGCTTAGAAACAGAAAGTTGAAAATAAGGCACCAGCAAAATCGTATCATTGGTTTAACATAGTATGAGGTAAAATTCAAGAAATAGTGGCAGACGTAATGTAATTGTTTCTTCTTCACTTTCTTCCATAATTTGGATTTGAGAAATTCTTAACTGAATACATGTTACCTGCAGGTATTCATTGCTAACAAGCAGCATTTGCCAGATTATCTCTAAGTGACTTTACCTGGGCTGCTTCCCTCCACCTGCCCCCAGCACTTTGACCAACCATTTCCCTCTCCCAAAATCTTTTAGAAATAACTTGTGAAACTTCCACTCCAGGAAAGATCTGGATGCTTCCTGCTATGGTGGCAATTGTGCTATGGTTAATATTTTGAAATAGCTTGTTTTAGAACTTGACTTTCAGAAAACACACATTAAAAAAAACCAACACATAAATTCTATTGACGTGAAATTTTATCCTCAAACCCAATAAACTGGGTTTGCTGCTTGAGAAAGTAATGCTGTTGTTTCTTTCCTTGCCTTGCCCAGTGCAGCTACAGTGAAATCTCTATTGCTTTACTGCTTCTCCTAGTTTGATTCTCTTCCCTGCCCCTTTTCTCTTCTTTTGTCTTCTCAGAGCCCCAGTTCTTTGAGCTGTTTTTCTGCTGACTCCTTGGCCAGCTGGGCTGGTCCCCCCCAGCCAGCACCATCTTACCAGTGTCATTACCTGCTCCTGCAGAGGGCTGTCATGTCCTGCCAGCTCCCTGAGGTGACCCTTCCCTCCCCTTGGCCTTCACTCCTTCTCATGCATCCATTAAGTTCTAGCAGGAGGATCAACATAAACATAAAATATACAAGCTCTGTGCTGGGGCCAGAAAAGCTTTGATTGGGAAAGTCTGACCTTACTTATATTCATGGGCTCAACCAGGCTTAATTACTCTCTAGAGGTCATGCACACACAGCTTGATCAGAAAAAAAGAAAAATTAATTTTATCAAGCATGCATAAAACAGATAAAACATACCCAGATTTTAGCAACTAAGATCTAATTCTGCACAGAGCATGTGAAAATTACAATTCATCAAAGCTTTCAAGTTGCATGAGAACATCAAGAAGACAATCCAAGCCTTTGGAGACAAAAAAGAAACCCCAAGATCTCATTCCTAAACTCGTTCCTTAGAGAAGGCTGTGCTTTTTGATCAAAGTTTCTCACTAAAACGCAGCCTAAGGTTAACATTCAGGCTAGAAAACGTGAGGCCAAACACTTAAAATTTGACAAAGTTACAAATTACTAAAATCCAGCTCTAATGACAGAAAGTGTCAAGCAATCTGATTTACCAGTGCTATGAGCTACAGTCATAATCAGCTTCCTAATGTTTCTGGTGTCTGTGCATTACCTGGAGTGCTCTGGAGCCATTTTTCAAGAAAAGTTATAAAAAGAATCTGTTTTTATAGGTTATTTTTACACAGCTGTTTAGAGCATTAGACATTCACTTGGTGAAAGTACGTTAAATCAGCTTCACAAATATTTAATCAAGCTGCAGCACGACTTAAGTTTGCTTCTGTCTTTCTGCAGAAAGCTAATAGCTGTGCCTGCTGGTTGCTGTAGTTACCCCTTACTGGAAAAGCAGCCAGGCTGTTTGTCCCTTTGGCTCTGAGACTTCCTTCCTCTAGCTCTGTGTCAAGTAAAGGGGTAACTACAGTTTTTAGAGAGTAAATCCACTATAGCCAGGCTATTTCGCTGCCTTCTGAAGGGGTAAGGTTGGTTTTTTGAGGGTTTGAGGCAGAAGCGGGATGTTGTATTTGGGTTAAGGTTTGGGGTAGTTTTTTTTGGTTGGTTGGGTTTTTTTTGTTTTGGGAGGGGTTTTTTTTGGTTGTTGCTTTGGTTTTTTTAAAACAGAATACTATTCTAGAGTGCTGGAATAATAACTCCGTATAGTTCATATTTATTATAGTATATGCACTGAAATGAAAGCTCGCAGACTTTATGTAATGGGAGATACAGTTGTCCCTTTCATTCTTGTGTAAATACTGTTAAAGCTGCTCAAAAACAAATCGGAAGAAATTTAAGCTCTGCGTGTTGTTCCTGAAAGAGCTTTCCCAGGGCTTTCCCAGAAATGCGGTAAGTTTTTTTTTAATTCCAGCAATGACCATTCAAAGAGGGATGATTAGTTGTTTTGTAGATTGTAGGTATTAAGTTTCTCCTCTTGTTCAGGCTTAATTAGATTGTTGAATACATCTGTCTAGATATTGGCATTAGTGTGACTGAAAATGAGCTCTCTCCTCCTCCAGCCCGTGGTATTTCAGCACGGAGGCAGTGTTTCGCTGCTCTGCAGGGCCAGCCCTGTAACACTGAAGATGTGCCAGACTTGGGAAATAAAAGAGGCCTTGTTCTGCTTCAACGTCAGCCTTGTCCAGCATCACGCAGTGACACTTGGAGGCCTTCCAAGAATGTGTGTCACAGGCCCTGCTAGAGCAGATACCAAAGAAGCACAACTGCTGCACAGCTCTGCGCCGTAACAAGTTACTCCTGTACATGCACATTTGGAAAGTTACTGCTGAATAAGGAAAGAACGTTTGAAGACACCTCTATCCAAGGACCTACATGAAATGCTTGTTGTGGTGGTTTTTTCCAGTACTAAATTTAAGTGAAGAATATAATAGAAGTAGCAGAAGATGACATTTGCTTTAGGAGAGTACTGAGGAAAGGGTAAGCAGAATCTAATAAACATAACATGCTTGTTAAGGTGCTTTAAACAGCTACTCTACTTCACTAAGCCTAACCATACCTGTTCTTCTGTGTCACTCCAGAGGCTACAATCAACATCTAAACAGTCACGGGGGGCTGGAAACCCTCTTTCCTGAAACGCAGCCATGAGACTCCAGCTTCAGGGCCAACACGTTACCTGCTGTAGAAGTTTATCTGGAAATAACTAAGATAGGTAAGTAAAATACTGATGAGGTGACAGAGGAAAAAGTGATAAAGATGATAGGTACAAATCAGAAATAGCATAGAACTCCTCAGGCTGCAAAACATATCAGGCGATAGAATAGACTTACAAAATCACAGGTGACAAGAACACAGTGAATAGGGAACAATTGTTCACTGTTTCTTCCAATGCAAGACCTTCAGATCACCAGATGAAGCTAGTAGCAAGTTCAAAAGAACAGGAGACACTTTTCCACAAAACACACAACTAAGGTATGACGCACTTCGTGCACAGGAATGAATATTTACACCAATACTCAAAAACTCTGTGACACGTTTGTAGGGGAGAAACCTGCCAGCCACTACTAAGCACAATGAAATGCTCTGCAGGTCAGAGAGCCCCAAAGCAGCTCTGTAGCCAGGGCTGTGTCACCTGAGCTGCTCTCACAATCCTTCTTCGCCAGTCGCTACTGCGATGTCCTGCATCAACACAACATTGCACTAGAGGAGCTTTGGATTTCACCAGGAACACGAGCATTCCTGTTCCTTGCCTGCAGGACTGTAACCTGATGGCAGCATCTGTGGGCCACGGGGCTGCCTCACCGGGCAGTACGGTGAGCAGAGCACGGCACCACCGCGCCTTTGAGTTCCCTGTGTGGTGGCAGTTAGCTTGCCTGTGCTTTGCTTTGAGCCTGCCACATTTATAGAGACAGAGAGCCAAGTTTTACCCAACTGCTACGTTTATTTGTAGTAATTTGCTCAAACATGGACTTTCACCATTAAAACATACCAGCATGAATATGCAAATAGTAAATCCCAGTCAAAAAGTAAAATTAGCAAGATGCCAGGTACCTTATCTCTCCTCTTCAGTTACATCGTGACTTATCACAGTTGACATTTCGGTAAAGCTGTAGTAGCAGATCTGGATTTGAACATTCATAAGGAGAAGATGCAATACACCAGCTCTGATGTCAATAGAATGTCAGTCTCTGTCTACTTCGTTCAGACTGAACTTAATGGCAGGAACTGCATTAATAGTCAACATAAGCCATCTGTTTAAACATGTGTGTTTTGAAAAGAACTGCCATGCACAATAAACATACTCAACTGTAATGACTCATATATCTGTTTATGTGAAGTGAGGATTCGACAATTTCCCCCACAAAAACATTAAATTACAGGTTAAAAGCAGTTTTATATCAAGTTCATATGTTTATGTGGCAGGTCCAATGGTCCAACAGTTTTGATGCAGTCTGGGAAGTCTGTTATCTGCAGAGCTGCTGAACCAAACTGTTTTGCCAAGCTTCCCTCCAGAACCTGTTTGGTAAGTCAGAGCTGCACTGAGAAACATCAGGAGGTCCTGGCATTAAGTGGCTGACGGGCACACAGTTAGAGCTGCAAAGTGTTCTTCAATACATTTGACCAGGGAGCACATGGAGGCAGGATACTGTGTCCCAGGTGTGATGCAGCAGTTCACTCCAAAACATCCCTAGTAGGGATGGTGGTGCTGGCAGCCTGGCTAGGTGAGATAAACACTCCTACTGATTATACATTATACTGATCTTCAACCCCTCGTCTTGCATGGGAGGAAGCTTTTGCCCTCTCCTTTGCAGGCCAGAGCTGCTTCAAGCCGCTGACACAACACCTGAGAAATTACATACCAAGGTGGGATAAGTCAGAAATATGCAACCTCCCATTTTAGCTGTCGGATTAACTCGGAAAAACAGGCTTTCATTCCTTTGTTCTTCCTTAAAAGTAGCATCTAATATGCACTTACAAGAGTGAAACAACATGCCATTAGCTATCACTTCTGGTGTCATTTCTAAGTAAGCTTTGTTAAATTAATCATGACAATGCACTGCTGCCTGGACTTATTCAGCAGCAGCATAAATTATGAATCTGCTTCCATATGCACTGAGCAGGGATGCACAGCCTGGCTGCGTGCTTCCCACTCACACATACAGAGTGGAATTGTGCTACATTTATCATTCATTAATATGCAAAACTTCATGGGTGCCAATATAGAGAGGCTCTGTAGAGAAACTGGAGGGGAAATGGTGGAGGAGAAAAAAAAACATATGGGTTTAGAGTCACTCTTCAGAAAAACATGAAACAATTGTCTTCACTTTTAAAGTGCTGTCACTCTGGGTTATGCATTTGGAATTACCTTGAAGAAACTGAAAGTTTCTTTCATTCAGGGAAGTGCTGAAGAAAATGAACAAGAGTGCCAAAAAATAACCACCACTTTTCTGTTCTTGCATCTGACAGACAAGAACCTAATTACAGAACCCTCAGTTAAGATACAAAACAGAAAAAAATACAAATAAGAAAAAAATAGGGAGGTGATGTGGTAAGAGTATGAGACAAAGACCTAGGGGGACTTAGCTTTGAAACAGTGACAGCTGCCAAAAGAGCAAGGTATCAGCTAATAATAGGTCAGGTTAGACTCTGGACTGCAACACGGCCATGTCATTACAGAATTTACCCTTGAAATAACTACCAGTTTGTGTAGAGTGTTTTCTGTTTATTATAAATAATTTAATTTAGCAGCCATTGCTTGTCAGCCTGCCTGCTAATCCTTCTCCTTTGCATAGGAGCCTTTTCTAAAAACCACCATGCATTTTGTGCAGTTCCTAGATGTCAGCACCTCTATCAGCACCCTCAGGTGAAGCTCTCCACTGTTCTGTAAAGTAGGTGTGGAGAAAAATTATGTGATTCTAGACTCTCACCTTGAATAAACTTTGCTGTCTAGAGGATGTGAATGTAGAGAAGTTTTAAGAAAGGCTTCGAGTTTGGCTTTTTTATGTATAGACCATAAATTATGAAATCTGCAACTGGTTTCCAAGTTTTTCACACAGACAGTGAAACATAAAGCCCCTGCAGCAATTATAACGTGGCTGTACTTCTCAGGAGAGCATTCTTATCTTTTCCTACAAACAGGATTTTAAAAAGAGGTTCGTGGCCAGAACTGTAATTCACTATAGTTGTGTTACAAATTACTGTGTTTGTTTCAGCAGCATTATTTGCAGCACAACTTTTATCCCAAGGAACTCTCAAAAGTATTTTACCTAGAACACCCAAAAATGACATGAAAGGGACAGGAAGGACTGAGCAGGGACCTGTACCCTCATTCTCCAGCTTTCTGCGGGGTCCCCCTCTGACACCAATATAACAACCAATGGCAGTGTTTATCTACCTAATACAAGGATGGCCTGGATCAGACTGCACTTGCTTGTTTCTCTCTCTCTCGGCAGTAAATGGAGTGACAAACGTCCACGGGCTGTAGAACCGGAGACAAAAAACCCCACACAAGTGTCTGCAAGAGACACTTTATTGGGTTTTTATAAGCAATGCAGATGTTATTTTCTCAAATGAGTCCCTTTGATTTAAGTTGCCTGTATTCCAGCTGGACCTCTTTGCCATGTACCCCTTTCGGGCACAGCAAGCTGCGGTCTGGGCAGTTTGGGCTTCCTTTCCCCAGCATCAGGGGAATTAGGCTGTTGCCTATTGACGGCTGCGTGGCTCCTCTGCCATCTACAGAAACACCTCTCTGGAGCAGTTCCCTTCTGAAACTGCAGACAGTTTGGGCTCTAAGATTAGACACAGAGAGGACAACGTGCCCTCCATTAAGATTCTTGTGGGAAACCTTATAAACAAGAGCAAAGTGTGCCTTCTTTTTTGACTATTTCTGTCTTTATCTTCCTGTACTGCTCCCACTCTAAGCCTCATTTGGACCTCAGGATGAGGGGAGGCCATAGATAACAATATCTTATTAAGCAGATCAAGCAATATGTAGGCCAGATTTCCATTAAGGAATGTATCCATCCATTTCTTTTCACTGTTAGGAAAGCTACCAAGTAATTTGACTGGTACAGGTGAGAAAAAACAGCCGCACAGGAAGCTGGTTTTGTGTATCTGTTACCTTAAATTGAGTGTTGCTCATGTGTCTGAGGCAGGGACATCCCCTCCTACAGCTTGTCAAAAGGGTTATCCTCCTAATACCACCACTGTACCTGACCCAGCCATGTTTTCTGCCCCAAACAGAGACTCCCTTTGCACGTAATGTAAGCAGGATCAGATCACAGATATTTGTAGTACTTTAAGAAAGATGGGTGAGGCATTTTATATTACATTTTTGGCATTAGCAAAACATATAAGCAAAACACATCCAGAAAAAGTCACCTCCTGTACTTGGAAGGTGAAACTGGATAAAAGGAACAAGGAAAGTGTGGTTTGAAGAAGCAAAGAAGATGGAGCCAGACTCTTCTTAGTGCTATCAGAAAGGACAAGAGGAAATGAGCACAGGCTGAAGCACAGGAAATTGCATTTGAACATAAGACAACACAAGAGGAAGAAGAGGAGAAAAACCCCACAACCTTTTTTACTCAGAGTGGCCAAGCCCTAGGACAGGTTGCCCAGAGAGGTTGTGGAGCCCCCATCCTTTGGAGATACTAAAAATCCTGAGCAACCTGCTGTAGCTGACCCTGCTTTTGGGCAAGGGGTTGGCCCAGGTGATCTCTGGGTCCCAGACAGCCTCAACTATTCTGTGATTCTGAAGTTGACAAAAAGTCACGGGCCAATGCCATAACAAGGACTGGTTTTCTTTCGAAAAAAAGAGTTCTTGTCAAGAAAAAGTGGGCTATGAGTGGTATTCAGTCTTCAAACAGGATTTGCTTACAACACAAACACTAAGTAGAAATGTAAATAAGGGGAGCAGATTACCTCCATACTGATACTCCTAGACCCGCATTTCGGTTTTCTACTTTATCAGTTTTTCTTCTAGTAACTTCCCTGAGAGTGTGCTGCATTGTGTCCTTCAAAAATCTCCCACAGATTAAGTATCCCTTTGTATTCATGCAATTCTCAAGTGTTCTGCTTCTGTGGGCTGCTTGTCACCGAAGCCTCATCTTTTCCTGTAACTTCCAAGAGTGATAAATCATTCCTGCCAGTTGGATGTTATGTTTGTTGTCCTTTAACTTCCAACCAGTCCCATCCCCAGGCAACCTTAACTCATTTGGTCCTAATAAGGTATCTTTAAAACAGGTGGCTAAAGGAAGATGTGCATTTTTAGAACAATACAGAAATATTCCAGATGCTTCACATACCTCTTCATCTATATTTACTAGATGTGCCTGTTCCTTTCCAATAGAAATATTTAGGACAAGTCTTAGAAAACTCACTATGGAAATAGATTTGTTCTTAAGTTTTATGCAGACTTGGTTAATGTCCAGTGTTCCCAGTGGGTTAGGAATAGCTCTCCGTTTTACCAACTTTTTCATATTAATGGTTTTGTTTCAGATTCCTCTGGATGAAGTACATACCCCAGAAAAGCATCCTGCCACAGAGGCAGGTGGGCTAATAACAAAGCTGTAGAATAGTTTAGGAACTTTTCTGAACAGAAATCAGAAGGTTTAACTTAAAAATAAAAATGCAAAATTATTTCTCAAGTGTATTGCATCCTCTGTTGGAGCAGAGGGATAACCACCCTGTCTGAGGAGATGTTTCTGGAGCCAGTGGCACCTACTGAGATATTTTCCTTTGCAGGACCCACTTGACAACACCTCCGCTGCCAGCCCAACCATCCTCCATCTACAATGAGCACACGTGGCAGAGAAACAACACTAAACCCCGGACGTGCCAAGAACTTTTGTTGGCTTAGTTGACAACAAGATCAGCCATTGCTCCACAGCTCTTTCATAGGTAAGAGAAGACTCACTACCTCTGGGCAAGGGGAGAGGAAAGAGGTGCTTGCCTGGAAACTTGGTCATTAGGAAGCAGGATTTAAGCTTTAGTGTATATACACCCCTTTCTCAGTAATCCCACTGCATGCAGCTTCTCATAAATTAATGCTGTTTCCTAACAATGTTTCTAACTGTAGCCAGACTTTGACTTGTACTGTTAAAGAAAATTAATTTCAAGAAGTCAGTTACACAATCCACACTAGTTCAGGAAATCACATCATTTTGTAGATGCAAACAGCCAGTGGGCAAACTTGTAGTGTATCAGAGCCGCGTAAACGCACCTTGCAGCTAGGTTATATTTTGCTCTAACCTTATTTTGAGAACAAAGTTAGTCAGGTCTTGTGTTTGGGAAAATTCGGGATGCAAACCTTCTGAGCCCCTGAGAAAAGGACGCTCCCTGATGGAGGTGGCATTTGCTTCCACCAGCCCTATGCCCTGAGATCAGACAGGGGGTGCGAGTCCCGGGAACCACTCACTTGTGCCATCAAATGAGACAATCTTGTGCTGCTGAGCTGCTTGCACAAAAGCAGCTCTCCTTGCACGCAGCAATGAGCCAAGAGACCGTTTGACACTGACCAAGTA
Organism: Tringa tobata; assembly: GCA_033628505.1. Lineage (NCBI taxonomy): Eukaryota > Metazoa > Chordata > Aves > Charadriiformes > Scolopacidae > Tringa > Tringa tobata. The sequence continues at coordinate 3,381,865 of JAHREE010000136.1, forward strand.
ATATCCCCGTGGATTTGAGGCTCCAGCTCACTGAGGGACATGGTGTTACCACCGCACACATTGCCGGGTTGTTGTTTCTCCCCGCCCCGCTCCCCACAGAGGATGAACTCACAGCCTGTTCAGCTGTTTCAAGATTCAAAGCAGTGAATATCAAGCACAGAGCTGGGCTAACCGAGCTTAGATCACATTTCTGAAAAAACTCAGCTATGATTTGGAAGAACTTTTCTGATCTACTAAAAATCATCTGTGGAGGCGTGACTCTCCTCCTTCCCCCACAGACCAACTGATCCAAGACCGCACAGCTGAGTCACTGGCTTGATCAGCTTTGACACCTCAGGCGAGCTAATTAGGGGTGTGAAAGTCAGCACTTACCACAGTCACTCTTTCATCATTGGTGGCATTGCTTTTGCCAACACTCAGCGTGAGCTATTCGCCTTTAACAAGCTTTACGAAGCGATTCCACCCCCTCCGCTCCCCAACCCCTGACTCGGTCTCCAGGGTTTAGTCTCAGCTGCAGCAAGGCAGTCCCTACAGCCGGGGCAGCAGGTCCTGCTGAGCCTGTCTAACACCAAAGCTTTGACACACTGTCTAACACACACTTTGTACACGCAGGAGCAGCGCTGGGGCCTCCAGCTGGGCTGTAGCTCTGGCATCCAGCACCGCAAAAGCCAGCAGTGCCAGGTGCCCAACTCCTTCTGCAAAATTTAATGCGTGGGATCCCAGCAGAAAGCAATTCTGGAACGTACAGCTCTGCTGCGGGCACCGGGCTGCCAGTAGGGGTCAAGTAACACAGGCTTACAGCCAGGGGATCTTCTAGAATCACAGTTACATAAATTAAATAATCTGGTGAAATCAGAGAAACCTCTGACAAGTTGGCTCTGGCATTTCAAGACAGCATCTGTTATTGCTATTACATCTACTGGTACAGGTTTGTTGCTCACTGGAAACAGCTAATCGTTAGCACAGGAAGGTTTGACACCAAAAAAAAAACAACGAAAAACAAAAAACCCCAACCAAACCAAACCCAAAAACCACACACCAAAACAAAACCAAAGCAAACCAACCACAAACCACCAAAACCAGAGCAAAGATTGAAATTAAATGGTTTCAGTTTCTGGAACTGTGCACTTTTATAAAGGGATGATAGAAATAACCGTGAGAATTCATGCAGTGCTATTCTAAGCTACCTCATCTCATCCTTTGCCTCTGCACATGAGAAAATGAGCACCTTCAACATAAGCCTCTTACCCGAGTGCTTTTCTCAGTGTCTTTCTCACCCATTATCTTAAGACAGGGAAGAGCTCTTCCTTACAGGCAGCTGAGGACCATGGTGAGACAGCCATATGAAATCCACAGCCGGCAGGGATGCAAGCATTGGAAAACAGAACTTGTGTGACCTCCTGTGCTCCACAGCAAGAGTTTAAATAGATGGGCTCTGACTTCCTTGGCTCTTCAACACAGCTGCGTAACGAAGCCCAGAACTTTGGCTGGTCCTCTCACTAAAAAGAAGCAACTGTAAGGTTTTTCAACCAATAACTTTCTCTCTCACCTTGTGCCTCTTCAAATGCTTCCTGATATTGCACTAAAAAGGCTGAGAAACGGAACTAGAGAAGTCATTAAGATTTAAGAGAAAGGAGGCAAGCTGGAAAATCTTGTTCAGTGCCTTCCTGTCTAGTACATGCAATGCTTAACAAGGTCAGGTTCTCACTGTACCACTCAGGATTGCTAATTTTGCATGATTAGAACATCTACAGCCAGAACACTAGAACATTTATAGCTAGAAATAGAAAAGTAATAGCAAAAGGAGTAACAAAAGTGGAAGACAGTTCTCTGGTTACCTGTGGTGGTATCTAAGCAGAAGAGGCTGTTAATTCTTCTCACTCCTGTTTGTTGGACCCTTCCTCTCATCTCCAGGACTCTGCTCAGTTCCCAAGACCTCACCCCAACTGCCATATACCACCAGCAACCTGGGCTGTAGCCATTTCTGTTCCTGACAGGAGCAAAAGACTACCGCAAGCTCTTTTCCTCTCGTGAGGATGCCCTAAATGCAAAGAACCAGCAGCATAAACCACACGAGTTGCTCAGCAATCCCAATGGAGGCACAACGAGCCGACACACAGAGAAGGCAGCAGCCCCTTTTTGCCTCTCTGCTGGCAGCAGGACACTCTGCACAGACTGGGCTGAGGTCGGGGTTTGGGCCTCTGTCCCCTCCTCCCACCCGTGTTTTACATCTGTCACCTCAACCCACAGTAGGTTAGTTCACAGACACTCTGCAGCATTAAACTTCATCTTACCTCTGCTATGAGAACAGACTGTTCAGCATAGTTTTAGTCTTTTCTTCTAGGACACTATTAATAATGACATTAGAGTGCATTCCAGTGACAGTCACCAGCATTGTCTGTATTGAAATGCCATGTCATTTAAATATGCTGATTAATCTGACGTGGTTTTTTTTCTCCAGAGCACATAGTAATGGAAAACAGATAGCATCTAATTATGCCATTCATTTTCAGAGCGTAAAGCCACTGTTTGTTTTAATCAAACATCCTGCTGCAAAAAGCTATCAATAGATATGACTCATTACCTTTCCTGCCTTGGCCAAATAAGGTGCCCAACAATTCAGCCACCTATGCAAGCCAGGAGATCTCTAACCTAGATGCAGGCATCTGCCCATCTCTGAAGCCATCAGCAGCTGCTGGAGAGCATGGGGACATCCCAGCGAGCACGTGGCCTGTGGCCTCCCCACACCCTGCAGAGAGGTCCTCACGCTGAGCAATCGACTCACAGCTTTCTCCAGGACAGCTTGCCCGGCCTGGGAGAAGTAGCCTGGCAACCCAAAGACAGGCTTTTTGCACATTTATACATTCATCTAGCTGTTCTTTCTGCAGTTCTCTGAGGGAACTAAAAATTACCCACAGCAATTAATAGTTAGACTAAAAACTAGAAGTTTTGCCCGTTAGGCCCCATCATATGTTCAGTCTTTCACCACAGTCACTAGGGCTGACCAAAGCACCGAGCTGCAGGCACAGAAGCACCAGCCTCCTGGAAAAGCCCCCAAGGAGGAGGAGGTGGCACATGGAGCCGATTCAGGTGCCATTTTTGGTAGTGCCTCTCCAAACCCAGCCTGAGAAACGGGAGCAGCGTAGAACAAACGGTGCGATAAATGGAATTCGATACCGCAGTCACCGTGCTGCCTAATCCCCAGTCTACACGTCTGTCCTGTCAGGCTTTTTAGGTCATAGACATTTGCATCCCTTGGTAATATTCCTGAACTTTACCTGAAAAACAGAACAGTTACAGGAATTGCATTTTACCCTGCCGTAATTCAGTACGTTGCACCACAAACTGTATTTGAGTATAAACTCTGTGGATTTCTAGAACGAAAACCACCAGACTTGCTTTACAGTAAGGTGTGTGCCAAACTGAAGAGGCATGCCTAAAATAACTGGGTTTGAAAAGGCCAGCACAAGTAGTACTTCCAGTGCAGCTGAAACAAATAATATTTGCTCAGCAAAACGTGAGTCCAGGATCTTGGCAGAAAGAACTTACTTTCCTCAGCCAATTCTCAGGGTTCTTTTTTAAAATGGAATTAAGAGGTTATCTTCCAACCAGTGAGCGCCACTGAACACAGCTCCCCCAAAACAGGAGTCTTGCTTGAGAGAGTCATTTACGCCGCCGTATTTTCACTGTATTTTAGAAGTTCGGGAAAACTTCTGTAGAGAGTATTCCTGAACCCTGAGTACTTGTTTGCTAATGCCAGGAGGCAGATTTTCTTCTTGCTGTTGACTCTCATATAAGCATTGAGGCATCATGAGTTTTTCCAGGCTGATGTATCCAGTTGCCTTCTTGTTTGCTTATGCAGGTGCTTTACGTAATAGCCCCAGTACGGCTGACGCTTTCAGAAAGCAGCTGCAGCACAGGCAGCATGGTAAGGGTTCCCCACTAACAGCTTAGTCAACCTCTAAGAGCACAAGAAAACAAGTCACACGCCCTCTAATATTCCAGCAAATCGAAGCATTCAAATTGTATTATGACTTTGCATTGCTAAGAAGAACACCCTGATAAGCAACACCCCAAAACTCAAAAGGGATCAAATGCCCCAAAATGTAAAACGACGCACTAAAACGGGGAGATGGAGGAGACGGCACCAAAACTGTTTTCCATCTAGTGCTATAGTCACGCTTAGTCCTGAGTCTGACCAATGGAGCTGAGTAGGAGCTTAATTCAAAGTTCTTATATTAAAAAAGAAAATTATCAAGAAAAATCTGAACTTACATTATTTACCAGAGAAACACACAAAGAAGGTCCAGCTCTCCATCCCAAACTTAAACTCTCCCTTTGAATCAGGTCTGCAAATCTTCTGCCGTTTTCAGGCAAAGGAGCAAACGACCCTCTGGCAGGAAGGCCTATCAGCAAACTTCTGTAAGGAGACTGCCTCAGAAGTAAGTAATGGTTTAAAGACCCTCCCATCCAGCTGAGTTTTCTTTCAACCAGCCAAGAAGCAGCCTTCACCCCTTTAAATACCTGACTAGATGAGCCCAGCTGGAAACTTATTTTCCTGCCATAGGAAGGGAGAACTTTCTCCAAGGGCTTAACTCCTTCCCTGCCTGATGAAGGATGAAACTTTACAAACGCTTCTCTTTTATGGCAGTAACTACACTACGCCCACCAGCCCGCAGAAGACAAGGCTCAAGGAAGAGCTCATTGATGTGTATGAATATCTGATGGGAGGGAGTGAAGAGGACGGAGCCAGACTCTTCTCAGGGGTATCCAGGGAGAGGATAGGAGGCAATGAGCACAAACTGAAATACAGGAAATTCCACTTAAGCAGAAAGACAAACTTTTCTTTCTCCATGAGAGTACACCTGTGAAGAGACCTTCAGTCCCAAGAACTAAAAATGTGATGTGGATGAGCGATGAGCCTGAAGTGGGAGCCTCTGCCCTCCTTTGGGAGACCCTATGCAATAACCAACTAAATAGGCTTAATTTTTTGCAAGCTATTGATTCTTCCTTGAAGTCACATTTTTTAATTTCACTTCTCCCCACTTCCTTTAGGTTTGCCCAAATTCAAGGGTACAAGTGTCAGTGCATCCCCTGCAGCTGCGCAGTGTGTCAGTACATTTAATTCTTTCCTTTAGCACAAAGGGATTATTATTCCATTTGATTTTAATCAGCTTCTGGGAATATACCCAGCCATTCTCCTGTGCAAGTTGTCCTTTGTACAAGGATTCTGTTTTTAGAAGCACCTCACGTGAGCTGGATGAAGGATTAGCAGTGGGTATTTCCGAGCACTGGTGGTCACAGTTACCACCCTTTGGGCTTTTTCTGCTATCAGAAGTGCGGGGAAAAAAAACAATAAATCCATCCTGCGGCACTTAAGTCTGAAGCAGAATCAAATGATTCAGTGGCCAAGCAACACCAGAACCTCCCATGAACAGCCCCATGATTTACAGGCAGTTGGACTCTTGCCAGAACAGGGCAGGGGGAGGATCTGCTACAGATCTTTTTGAAAGAGCTTTTAAGCTGCAGATTTGGCACAAGGGAGGCCCTGTTTCTACAGCCCCACAGGGAACACAAAACCTTCCTTTTCTGTGCCCCACGCCTGTGTGGATTGCTCCTCCATTAAGGCTTATCTACCTTTCACATAATGAAGCCTGCAACTTAATCAAGGGAGGCAGCAACAGGCCTGGACTTTGAAGACAGTTTCTGTCTCCTCCTACTTGCACAGCTGCAATTTCTTCAAGTTTATTTGTTATACCTAGCCCCCCCCCCCCCCTCACCAGAAAAAAAAAATATATTAAAAAAAAAAAAACGGGAAGGTGGCCTCTAGCACGCAGGAGCTCTACACCTTTGTGTTTCTTGTAGTGTTAAAGCAAGAGCCTTAGCCCCCCTCCATTTGCTGGTACAGAACAGAGAAAGATTGTCCTAGTTTTATCGCAACAACTTGAACAAGGTATGCAGCAAGTCACGAGCTGAAGCAGGAATTCAGCCCAGAGATTCCAAACTATCTTTTGCCCTTGCCGTATTGATACGTTATCGTATCTGCTTCAGTTGGAGAAAGGATGTGATAACTGAACTGGTGAGGGTTATAGCTCCAGGGTACATTCCTGACCAAAACACAGTCACCTGGCAACTTCATCCTGACAGCTGTGAGCTCAGCAACAGGAAGGAAGGGTAAATGAGGATGCTAAGTCTGCCCAAGCAGTCACCCTCTCCACAGCGACTCCAGGTAGGAGCCACCACCATGTTGACAGTGTAGGTCTGTGGAGAGAAAGACAGCTCCATCTGCAGTGGCTTTCAACTGTTGCTCAGAAGCTGATCTTCTTGTCCCCAACACAAACTTACACCTGCTTTGGGAGTCCAAATCCTCCACTCTCCTTGTAGGAGAAGGGCTGATTCCCAAACAAACTATACATCTCTCTCTCTCCCCCTCCCTGAACACAGGGCACATTAAAACATTCATTTATGTAAATATGAGTGCCGTCAAAATGGCCTATTTAACTGCTGTAGTTCCTGGGAGCTGCAACAGAGTTCAGCACCCCCTGCGTGCACATGCTGTGTACCTGCTCAGGGCCCAGAGCGAGTGAAAAACAACCCTCCCGTGCCCTAAAAGCCATAAACAAGAACAGCTTGGACTTCGTAAGTGCCTAATCCTTTATCCTAAAGGCAAACTAGCCTTTTGCCCTCTGCCCTTTTCTCCTGTTCCACAAGCAGAAGGTCTGCTCCACAGCCACCTTTTAATTTAACAGCAAACGCCTCACGGTTTGAAGTGTTAAGCAGCAAAATAAGGCACAACAGCATGAGAGTAATACCAAAATACAGTGCTTTAAAGTATCCTTAAAAACAAAAAAAACAGAAAAAGAAAAGAAAATCAACGCAAAACTTTATTTAGTAGAAAAGTTTCAGAAGACAAAATTAGTCTGTTTGAATGTTTGAAGTATTACACTGACAACATACTCATTAAAGACAATTCCCGTTCTCCTAAAGTGTAATCCCGTTTCATAGTGCAGCCTTTGTTCATTGCTTTCATCCTCACAGAGAGTCTGTAAAGCTCTTCTTCTGCAATGCCATCAAAAAAGAAGTCCTCGTTGAAGATGGGATTTCTGCTTCTCTTTATAACAGTGCTTCTCTGCTTCTGTGCTTTCCCTGGCACCAGGGAGAAGGTGATACAACAGTTTATGTTTTTGGGCTCTACAGAGTCATCATATAAACCCTCTGCACTGATCAGCCGGATCCGCAGCCTTTGGTTTTCAGAGCAGTATTCAGCTGACAGCCTCAACGTGCCTCCCTTGTCCATCACCACCCTGCTCTCCCCCACTAGTCTCTCCCGGCTGCGGGTCAGGTCCAGGGGGAAGATGGGAGAGCAGGACACGCTACAGCTACGGGTGGCAATCAGCCCCTCCGAGGCCCGCCTGATGGCACTGGGACTGTTATCAGTGGAGCTGCTCTCCTCTGTAGAGAGGGAATTGTTTCTGGCCACGCTGGATTTGTTCTTGGCTTTCAGTGCTCGGCAGAGCAACCCCTCCTGGCTTTGTGTTTTGATCAGGGAGCAGGATCTGGGAGGCGACCTGTTGAGAAGTGGAGAACTGAAAGGAGAGGAATCGCTGGAGGAGGCAGTATCGCTGTCACAGGCGCCTTGCCTCTGCAGGGAGAGGTGCTTGGGAGGCAGCCTCACAGAAGCAAAGCTGATAGCAATGGGATTAGACGTGCTCCCTTTGCCACTGAACGTGTTCGCTCTGGATCGAGACAGCATCAGGCCGGGCAAAGCACCGCGCGGGTCACCATGGAAGATGGACTCCTTCCTCCTGGTGTGGGGACTCTCCAGCAAAGTGCAGAAGCCATAGGAAGTGGGGGCTCTGGGAAAGTGAGGCAGGGAGAGTGCTGCTTGGGACTGCGGGTCCGAGTTAGTGCTTTCTTCCTCCAGGGCTGGGATCTCTTCAGCACTTTCCACCTGAATGAGATGTGGCAAAGAAGAGCTGGGGCTGTAGTCAGAAGAATTAAGAACTGCCTCCTCTGAATTGCGGTGCTGGCGGGAGCC